>JACXGJ010002308.1:0-67650 GCA_016801105.1 Esox niger | reverse complement strand
GGTGTTTGGTTATAGACTGTTGGTGATGGGATATTGACTGGTGGTGTTTTGTTACAGACTGTTGGTGAAGGGATATTGACTGTTAGATATGGGTTATAGACTGGTGGTGTTTGGTTATAGACTGTTGGTGATGGGTTATAGACTCTTGGTGATGGGTTATAGACTGTTGGTAATGGGTTATAGACTGGTGGAGCTTGGTTACAGACTGTTGGGTGATGGGATATTGACTGTTAGTGATGGGTTATAGACTGATGGTGTTTGGTTGTAGACTGTTGGTGATGGGTTTTAGACTGTCGGTGATGGGATATAGACTGGTGGTGGTTGGTTATAGACTTTGGATGATGGGTTACAGACTGTTGGTGATGGGTTATAAACTGTTGGTGATGGGTTATAGACTGTTAGTGATGGGTTATAGACTGGTGTTGTTTGGTTAGACTGGTGGTAATGATTTAAAGACTGGTTGGGTTTGGTTCGATGGCTGGTGATAAGTTATAGACTGGTGGTTATGGACAGTTAATCCACCAACTTTAAAAGACAAATCATATTTTTTGTTTACAGTACAAATCAACACTTTCCAGTTATATTGTATTAAGCCATTCTCAACCCTTAATCGTTAACACAACCATTCAGAATTAATACCTAACCCTAACCATGTTAATGTAATCCTTTTCAGTTTTCACATCACCTGTAGACCACGGATACACACAAACACACACACGCTCCTCAATAAATTAGATACAACTAGACATTTGACTGGTGAACAGATCCACACTACATTTAGCCAGCCTGACCGCTACTGAGCTAAGTCATTTACAGGTCCCTTTTATGTAATTGTCCTCTCAGTCTTCTGATACTTTAATTGTAACCTGCACTCCCTGGTCACTCCTTTTAATCATAATTTAATTTCAGTTCACTGCTGCCAATGCCTGGAAGAAATTCCAAGAGGACATTATGCTTGAGAGTTTTGTCAAAGCAAACTCTTTTGAAAAGAAACAAAACTATCTGATAAAGGCACATGCATCATCTGTCAAATGTATCTGTGTATGTCTTTGACTGTGTTTAGAGTTTGTTTATGTCTATTGTCTTTCCCCCGGTACACAGCATAATGCTAGTTTTTTATATTATTTTTCATACATATTTACATTGTTATTTCTAATGTCTTGCATTGAAATGCCATTGACTGGGTTGTCACTGAAAACAAAGGAGGGAGGAAAGAAAAGGAGAGCAGCCAGGAGAATGGGAGAGGAGAGTGCAGCCAGGAGAGGGGAAATGGAAAGGGCAGATAGGAGAGTAGAGGAGAAAGGGTGTAGAGTAGAAAGGAGAGTAGAGGAGAAAGGGGAAGAGTAGAAAGAGGAGAGTAAAGGAGAAAAGGGGAGGAGTAGAAAGAGAGTAGAGGAGAAATGGTGTAGAGTAGAAAGGAGAGTAGAGGAGAAAAGGGGAAGAGTAGAAAGAGGAGAGTAGAGGAGAAAGGGGAAGAGTAGAAAGGAGAGTAAAGGAGAAAGGGGAAGAGTAGAAAGAGGAGAGTAAAGGAGAAAAGGGGAGGAGTAGAAAGAGAGTAGAGGAGAAAGGGTGTAGAGTAGAAAGAGAGTAGAGGAGAAAGGGGAAGAGCAGTGGGATAGCTGGGTGTCATAGCTCTGAGTGACAGAGGTGACATTTAGAAAGAGTAAACAAATGATTTAAGGAGAATAAATAGCAGAGGTCACTCACAGGCATTCAGTGCAATCACTCTCAATGCCCCTCCCAACTCACACATGCACACACGCACACACGCACACACGCACACATGCACACACACACACACACACACACACACACCCCAGCATTGCCCTGTGAGCGTGGTGGAGTCATTAGCAGGGAGAATTCCTAATGTCATTGCACTCTAGCAACTCCCTCAGGTGGCTTGGGAACCTGAAAAGCTAAATGGCGTTGCTCGGTGAGAGAGCACTACCCTCACACTGTTGACCTATGTGACTTCCTGGTCAGACAAACAGTGCACAGTGACAAGCGTTTCAGGAAAGCTTTCTGTGATGTTCACCTCCTCCATCCAAGCTTTTTCAAATAGGGAAATTCACAATATTAGTAAAGGGCTACAAATAAAGAATAGAACCAGAAACTGACAAAAGAAGGGAATTTACAAAAGAAGGCCCCCAATTACCCATACAGAGCAGTGTACTAGCTAGGGATAAGGGTGCCCTTTGGGACACACACTCTCTATCTCTTCAGACGATAATGTCTGGAAATTAATCTGTGCAGCGCTGATTAAGACCAGCTGAAAGCCGGTAACTGCCTTTGTAAACTTGTTGCCTCTGATTAAAAATTGTGAGTGGAAGACGGTAACGGCAGCAAGCACTGTCTGAAGCTCGGTTCTCATGAGACACCAGATTAAATACAGGTCATTAACAAAGATGAACAACTTAAACAACCAACAAAACAAAAATGCATTTAATTAGGTAATGTCAGAAATGATCAAGGAATAACCCGAATGACCCACGTAGCACACCAATTGTCACCCCAAGACAACACTGTGCTGTATGGTGCTATGGACAAATACAGGAATAGCCCTTTATCTATTTGCCCAGACAAACTTATGGACAGATGTCATCTTTATGTGTCAGTGTGCAGATTGAGGAGAATTACAAGTAGTTTTGCATGCTAGGCATTCCCATCCATTCATCATTTTAGCACTGGGGATGCAACACCAGTCATATAATATAACCATGCCTTTTCAACTTCCTTTATTGCACATAGAAAAATAAAATGGTATTCACAAATGAATCTGAATCTGGGTAAGTGTAGATGAGTGGATAAAAAATGTCAATGCCAAAATCTCAAACTATGCCTTTGAGCTTGGTGAAAGCAGCACTCTCTAGAGACACGTCCCCTAGCCTACCTGATATAATGGGGCCAGATCCTCTGGGAAGAATGACTACAGTTGAAGATATATTAATGTACTGTACCTCTGTTCTACACCTCATAGAGAGAGAGAACATGAGAAAGATAAACTCCATAGAGACAAAACACTTTGTGCTATCTATGCCGACTTCATTATCTTTCATTGGAGGTACAAAGGGATCAATATTTATTTTTGGTGTATGTAGTGTCATTGGGAAACCAGCACATCCTATGCATTCTATACATAGTATGTGAGCATGTGTTAACAGCATGCAGTAAATACCATCAGCTGAAGACCAACTGTAAAAACAGCAGGGACACAGGAGGTCCAAAAGGCTTAAAGGCTTTTACAATCCCAATGTCGATTCATTGACAGTCAGGTGGTGGTGTAAAATTATCTCCTCCCCTGGTCTCCCCTCTTGCTCTCCCCCACTTAGCAATTCCCACTGGTCTTGTTGAAAGAGAAACTCCATCTCGCATGTCTCTAAATTCAGTCACAAAAATTTGATTGTTAACTCAGTGTCCTTTACTGAGTAAAACCGACTGTGGCGCAGCTCATCAGAGATGTTCTTCTTTTACATTATAGACATACAGAGAGAACTGTTATCCAGAGTGAATTATAGGCACAGTTATAAAAGTTTATCGCAATTCATACATCAGAGATTCACATTGTGGAACCAGCCAGCATTTGGAAACTGGCCCAAAAGTCTTACCGAAAGGATTGTGCATGACAACAAATATGAAGCTGGGGCCTGTAATAAGTCTTGATCTTCCCAGGTAAAACATTGACTGTATGACGGTCTAAATTGCAGCAACCTTGTATGTAGAACCAGACCAATGCTAAGGTAAAGTGATTTCTGCTGTTATATTGTTGTTGCATTTTTTTAGGAAGTTTGAAAGCACACACTGTGCGCCAAAGGATAAAAAAGCTCTGTACATGGAATATATTGAGTGGAAATGAAGAGGAAGAGAATCACATATTCCCAATAAGTCTCAAAGGAAATCTAAAACTTCCCTGTTCACAAATTCACAACAGATGCATTGATACGGGACATAAAATTCATGTCAACACTAGTGTCAGCATCAATACAGATTAGCTACAAAACCGCACTTTACGACAGTCAAAGGTCAATCAGTGCTTACATGTCCCGTATTATATCCACCAATGTAGGCTACTTTGACAACCTTCTTGCTGGTGAAAACACATTGCTCGAGGGAAGCAGTTTTCTCAGAGCTAATGCTAAATTGCTCCGCGGACACCATGGCATTGCAATTTAAAATGTGTATCAAATTTACTGAGACCTGCTCCTGCTGACTATCAGGCGGTGAAGCAGGCTGCTACTGACTGACTGACTGAGCTGTGGGGATGGAGGTGTGTGTGTGTGTGTGTGTGTGTGTGTGTGTGTGTATGCATTGAAGCAGTGAGAGTGAGTCTAATGACTCCGGATCTCAAGCCCACATTTTCTTATGCTTTGGAAGGCTGCAGAGGGGATAATGAATACAGTCACCATTTGCTAATGGACCTCCATAGGATAGAATTTGCTGTCATTTTTGTTCATCATACAGCTATGTTGTGAGTAGCTGTACGTAGCCAAAGGTTGATCAACTAATTTCCTATGTTCCATGCAATACAGTATGCCAGACTGCTGATGTTTATATGTAGGCTAATACAATCAAGAACTTGTCCTTGTCACAATTGCTTGGAGTTTAAGGCTTGCTTGGTGTTATTACATTTGCTTGGTGTTATTACACTTGCTTGGTGTTATTACACTTGCTTGGTGTTATTATGCTTGCTTGGTGTTTTATGCTTGCTTGGTGTTTTATGTTTGCTTGGTGTTATGAAACTTGTTTGGTGTTATTAAACTTGCTTGGTGTTATTATACTTGTTTCATGTTATTATACTTATTTTGTGTTATTATGCTTGCTTGGTTTTACTATGCTTGGTGTTATTACACTTGCTTGGTGTATTTAAATTAGCTTAGTATTATTATACTTGTTTGGTGTTATAACACTTTGCTTTCTAATAAATATTTTACTGGAGGAACGTAGTGCACTGTGTGTTGTGCCAAGTCTGGGCAGGTTGCCATTTCCATGTATCTGATTGGTCAACAACTGATTGAAGTGTTATGGCAAATGCTGCCTTGCCACATTTGTTCCAGCAGCTCTTGTTTCTTTTTCCTTTTCTATTTTGTTTGTGCTTTCTGGATTATGCTGATGTCACCTCAGCTAACCCATTTTCTGCTATATTCATAGTATGACAGCCATGGACATCTGTAGGTTTTATCTCATTCCTTTCTGCTATATTCATAGTATAACAGCCATGGACATCTGTATGTTTTAGCTCATTCCTTTCTGCTATGGACATAGTATGACAGCCATGGACATTTGTATGTTTTAGCTCATTCCTTTCTGCTATGGACATAGTATGACAGCCATGGACATCTGTATGTTTTAGCCCATCCCTTTCTGCTATGGTCACTGTATGACAGCCATGGACATTAGCGTTTGTGACTTGGCTTTATCAATGAGAAGTATAATATCTTTAAATCGTCCATAAGTTCATATTTTTCTTAACTTTTTTAACTTTTAAGTCATTTTTAAGCGCCACAGTTTGTCCCAAACTACTTTAGGAGAGAGAGATCTACGATCTCATTTTTGTCACTCTATGTATGTATGTATGTGTTTCTCTGGGATGGGTGTTCAGCATTTTCTGACTTGGTCTGAGGTGTTCTGTGAAGACATTCATCATACCATCGCAGGAGGAATAGACAGAATCCCTAGGTGGGGACAGACCCGGTGGCACAGGGGGGCATTGGGGGGCAATGCCCCGGCAGCAAGAAATGCTTTGACCCTCAAAAATAGTTAGGGCAAGATGTTTCCCAATACTGTACTTAATTAATTACTTTTGGGAATGCAGCTCTCTCCCCTTCAACTGCAAATGCGATCGAAGCTGTGCTTTATTAAGCAATGTGATCACTAAATTACAAAGAATGTGTAACTACTGTAGTTAGTGAAAACATTAGAATTTGATAAGACAGCTGTGTATTTTGCTTTTATATAGCCTCAATTAGCCATGCCCGCTAAGATTATTTGCTTGTGGTGAAGTAACTGTTCTACATTGGTAAGTAGGCTGAATGTAAATTGCCAGAACACGTTTGTCCTAGCACTAGGACTGGGTGTGGCCTGGAGTATATTTTGGCAAACGCAAACACAGCAAATTGGTTTCATTAAGTTGTATTTACTCTGCACGAGTGACGTTAATAATACCACTGGTTTAAATATATTACAAAAAGCATTGGGTTTTAAAATAGTGGGTCTGCAGAATTTGTAATAAATATTTATTTGGGGGCTAGGTGTTTTCAAGGCTTTAATGTTACACCCCATTTCTGTGGTTTACATCTCTTTTTCTCTCTCTTTCTCTCTCTCTCTCCCTCTCAAAAATAATAAGCTGCTGAAAGAAATTCACTTGCGGCTCATGCTACGCATACTTTCCAAATAGGCATGCTTTCAAAACACTACAGAACGATTTGTGGGTAAAAGGCTACTTTTTAAGGCTGCCTTAGTCAATGCAAATGCTTCAGTTGTGTGATTTGCGTAGACATAATATTAGTAGTGTGAGTCCTGGAGGCCACTAAGTCAAAATCGGTTTAATCTGGTAAATCTGCTGAAATTTTTGAAGTACTAAATAGGGGTCACACGCTCCGCCCCTTCAATGGTTTAGGAAATAAAACAACCACTCATCTTTCCTATAGAGATTTCCACGACATTGCCGGTGATAGTACTAAAAATTGGTGACTAGGTAAATACACTAATGAGATATCATCACATTATTTTTACTGCAAAATATTAATGGAAACAATTAGTGATTAAAATTACCAATGGGGTCTTTAAATCAGGTACTCAACAGATGGTGCTAAAGAGCAAGTTGTAATTGACTTGTAATGAAATAATCATGATGTTTGCCACCGAAAATTGTTGATTCCTTTTTAAAACCCATTTTGAAAGGCTGGCCCTTTAAAACAGATTTGAAGCTACCTGATAATCAGATCTACATCCAAGTAGCATCAAAGGATCAACAACAGAGGGAAGTAAAATACTCATAACTTCAGCAAGTATCAGCATTTACTGAGTTTAAAAAAGCATCAGGTTTCTACAAAACATACTGTTTTTACTGTGTTTTAAAGAGGCACAAGGCATCTATTAAAAATACTGTATTTACAGGGTTTCAAAGAGGCACTAGGCATCTATGAAACATTTTGTATTTACTGTGTTTTAAAGAGGCACCAGGTATCTATAAAACATACTATATTTGCTATCTTTTAAAGAGGCACCAGACATCTATGAAAAATGCTGTATATACTGTGTTTAAAGAGGGACCAGGTATCTATGAAACATAATTACTTGCCTTTAGAGAGAAACAAAGAACGGGTGTAACAGCTGCAGGAAAAATACACATTTACATTTCATATTTTTACCTCTTACACATACAGTACACATATATATATATATACACAGTAGCATTCAAAATGTAGGGTCAATTAGAAATGTCCTTGTTTTTGACAGAAAAGCAATTTTGTGTCCATTAAAATAACATAAAATTAATCATAAATACAGTGTAGACCTTGTTAATACTGTAAATGACCATTGAAGCTGGAAAAGGCTGATTTTCAATGGAAAATCTACAGAGGTGTATAGAGGTCCATTATCAGCAACTATCACCCGTGTGTTCCATATGGCATGTTCTGTTTTCTAATCCAAGTTGAACATTTTTATAGGCTAATTGATCATTAGAAAAGCCTCTTGCAATTATGTTTGCACAGCTGACATCTGTTGTGATGATTGAAGAAGCAATAAGACTAACATCTTTAAACTAGTTGAATATCTCATCAGCAATTTTGGGTTCAATTACAGGCTCAAATTGGCCAGAAACAAAGACCTTTCTTCTGAATCTCATGGCTCTTGTTCTGAGAAATGAAGGCTATTCCATGTGAGGAACTGCTAAGAAACAGAAGATGTCGTACAATGTTGTGTACAACTCCCTTCACAGAACAGTGCAAACTGGCACTAACCAGAATAGAAAGAGAGGGAGGACCCTGTGCACAACTGAGCAAGAGGACAAAAACATTAGTGCCTAGTTTCAGAAACAGATGCTTCATAGGTCCTCAACTGCCAGCTTCCATAATCAGTACCTGCAAAACACCAGTCTCAATATCAACAGTGAACTGGCGACTCTGGGTTGCGGGCCTCAGATCTGTCAATAAAAAGAAATAGATTAAGACTGTCAAAACAACACAGACACTAGAGAGGAAGATTGGGAAAAAATGCTATGGACAGACAAATCTTACTTTGAGGTGATCGGATCACAAAGAAAATTCATCACAAGCAGACCAAAAAGAGATGCTGGAGGAGTGCTTGATGCCATGCGTCAAGCATGGGGGAGGCAATGTGATGGTCCTGGGGTGGTTTGGTTGTGGTTAAATGGGAGATTTGTACAGGGCAAAAGGGATCTTGGAGAAGGAAGGCTAACACTCCATTTTGCAACGCAATGCCATAACCTGTGTACGGCCCTTGATTGAAGCCAATTTTCTTCATTAATAAGACGATGCACAGCTTCAAACTATGCAGGAACTATTTAGAGAAGAAGCAGTAAGCTGATATTCTGTCCATAATGGAGTGGCCATCACAGCCACCGGATCTCTACCCTATTGAGCTGTTGTGGGAACAGCTTGACCGTATGGTATGTAAGAAGAGCCCAACAAGCCAATCAAACTTGTGGGAGGAGCATCAGGAAGTATCGGGTGAAACCACTTCAGATTCCACCAACAAATTGACAACTAGAAAGGTCTGCAAGGCTATAGTTGATAAAAGCAAAAGTCACAGACAACGTCAATTTGTAGCCTAGACACCATGCCTCCATATACTGTGTAACTGTTGTTTCTGGCTTTTGTGAAGATTGTCTTAACATAATTTTCAACATTGATAAAACACAGCAATTTGCCGGCCTCCTTCAAAGCAATGTGAGAATTCTTTGTTCTGGCAGATTCTTTAGAGTGTGACAGTCACTGTGAAAACAACTTAAAGTCGCAACACAGACGGAGCAATGTACAACAGAAATGATCATGTCAAACCGACGCTGCAGGGGGTTAATCAGTTCTGGTTCTGTCCCCTTGATACAGTCATATGTCAACAGTATGCTTCTGATGGTGTGATAATAACCTGTCAGTCAGTTCTTCACCAATGACATGGACTATTGCATCTATGGTAACCAGTAGACTAGCCACGGCCGCCAGAATATGTGTGATGTGGCTACATTTGATGGGGAACATCCCAACAGATTTGTGTCATGATTTGTTAACATTTGCACAGTTTCTCTCTCATTTGCATTGGAGCATTGCTCCACAACTCAAGCTGAGATGTACTTGAGACAGGTGCTGGAGACAGATCTGCCCTAAAGGAAGACATTGAATGTGATTGGTTGACTCAGTGAGTGACTATGAAGACACTCAGTTGAAACAGTGGAGATAAGGGTTAAGGTCAGGATTAGTTTAAAGTTATGGCTAGGGTTTATGTTTGTGTCAAAATTTGTGTTCAAAATTAGGAAAAGCACTAAACCTGATCAAATGTGCTCTCAGAGCATCCAGCCTGTTTAAAATAGACGCTCTGCCATCTCCATTGAGTCAACCAATCACATGAATTTCTGACTTCAGCGGATATGCCTGCAGGACAAGTTGAAGTGAGAAAAACTCCCACAAGCAAGTTGAGCATACCAGAACCAAATTTAAAAGAACACTTTCTCCTTTGGTATTTATTTAGATGTGTGAAAACACATCACTCCCGATAGACACAAGCAAAAACTCTTATATAAATGTATCAGCCTACACGTTACATTATCAGTGACAAGTATTTCATGAGAACAAGACAATGTTTCATTCTGAGCTCTAAGCCCCTAACATATTCTCTTTCCCTCAGGCCAGGGTAAACAAAGCAGTATAGCACCTATATATATCCCATTTATATGTAAGAGAAATTGTGAATGACATCAAATTGGGTATGAATTCAGACTTGGTCCGATTGGTCTACCTAGACATCAATACATAATTATTAATTGGAAACTATGAATAAACATAATGGCTGACCTTATATATGAGTTCATTTTTAAATAGGCCTAAAGACGGGAATACACAATGTCAACCTGAACAAACGAAGCTTGGCTCCGTGAGTTGTATTTATCCATCGTGTTGCTTTCTCTGTGAACAGGAAATATGCAATTTTTTAAATATGGGTAAGTCCATCTTAAAAATATAATTCGTAAGGCAATTCCACAGGATTGTCATGCTCCAGATTGACAAGTATTTTTCCTAGGGTTTTCTAGCTCAAATTAAAACATCTATGCTATCCAAAAACACCAGTAATCATTACTATTATAACCATCTGAGAGCACAGAGGGGGTAATTAGGACAATCCCAAATTCAAAATACAACTATTTTAATATCTTTAATAATATAGATATTCTCTTTCAGGAAAGGTTGTATTCTTCTGAAAATGTCTAGGTTTCAGGAGATTCTGTAGAATGTATGCAATTTTCAAAAGAGGGTAACTGATGCCCTCCAGATCTCCCCCTTACCCAATCTTATCCCATCAGTAGCACCTTGTCAGAAATCCTTACATTTTACAGGAAAACCCTGATTGTGCATCATGGATGTATTAGAGGTATTCTAGCCAATAACCATGTACTTACAACAGGCTCTAACATAAAATCCCAACTTCCTGAAGCAGGTTTAGGTTAAGGTGTCACACAGACTTTGATGTGGGGTCAAAGGGTGCTGGTACTACTCACTGTAATTCTTCAAAGTGGGCAGGTCTGCATTCGCACACACACACACACACACACACACACACACATACACACACACACACACACACACACACACACACACAGAACCAATATGTTTTTCTAAAAACAATCCTATATTCTCTTACCTGTAACCTCCAAAACCCTAGAGTGCACACATTACACTAACAGCGAAATCTAACCCTTAATACATAACCAGAATACAAAATCTAAATCTAAACCTCATAAGATCCCAAACCCTAACCTTAACCCAAGCTTAAAAAATACACTTTGAAAAACGAGAACCAGCAAAATGTCCACACTAGTCATGACTTATTTTGAGTTACTGCTGTATACTTGTAATACATTTGTTTTAATGATGAAACAAACGAATCTAACAACATACTGTCAAATATAAAACAATCCCACTGGCAGATACCTTAGATCATTTCATTCCTTTCCATCTAAAGGTCAACAGTTCTATCACAAAGGTGTACTAATAAAATAAACAGAATTCTGAACATGATATCCAACTAACCCATTCCGTTTCGTTTTCAGAGGTGGATTCATTCAATCAGGTAGACATTTTTGAGTCACAAAAGTGTTTAGTAGAAAAGACAGAAACATTGAGGGCCTACTGGGTTTCATCCTGACTATCCCATATTTCTATGTAGGTTTCCTACCTGGTTTCATCCTGTCTATCCAATATTTCTATGTGGGTTTCCTACCTGGTTTCATCCTGTCTATCCCATATTTCTATGTGGGTTTCCTACCGGGTTTCATCCTGTCTATCCCATATTTCTATGTGGGTTTCCTACCTGGTTTCATCCTGTCTATCACATATTTCTATGTGGGTTTCCTACCTGGTTTCATCCTGTCTATCACATATTTCTATGTGGGTTTCCTACCTGGTTTCATCCTGTCTATCCCATATTTCTATGTGGGTTTCCTACCTGGTTTCATCCTGTCTATCCCATATTTCTATGTGGGTTTCCTACCTGGTTTCATCCTGTCTATCCCATATTTCTATGTGGGTTTCCTACCTGGTTTCATCCTGTCTATCACATATTTCTATGTGGGTTTCCTACCTGGTTTCATCCTGTCTATCATATATTTATGATTTCTATGTGGGTTTCCTACCTGGGGGAGATGTCACATCCCTGCTGCATGAAAGCTCCAAGGGAGAACCAGAGGGAGTTGAAGATACCAAACTCATTGGTCTGCTCCTGATTCTGCTGGTTCTGGCCCTGCTGACCGGGGTTCTGACCCGACTGTACCCCTGTTCCCGATCCAGTCTGCTGATTCATGGTCTGGGAGTCTGACCCGTCTTCATAATCCTCAGCATGCCACTCGTATGGGCTGAATCGGCTGACCAGGAACAGGACCACGCTGACGCCGATGTAGGCGAACACGATGCACATCCAGATCTCATAAGCCAGCGGGTCCAGGAAGGAGAAGACGCCGGGCTTGGACTTGGTGGGCTTCTTGATCATGATGGAGATGCCCAGTGACATGAAGGGCTTGGAGAAGTCGATCACCTCCTCACGGACCAGCGTTATGGTCAGAGGGGCAACCGCCACGTCTGCTTTCTGGAGGAGGGAATGGGAGAAAAGAGGGAGGAAAAAGAATGATATTTTTCATCAATCACTTGTCTACATCATGTTTAGACAAGCAGAAAAAATATTTAAAATAAATTAGAACAGGATCATATGGATGATCAAACGCTGAATAAGAAAAGGTTTTTGGACATCACTGTTGAAAAAAGCTTTTAAAACTTGACATTAGAGAGTGCCTCAGCCTGAAAGTAATTTATTGGACAAGAGAAACTGTCAAGCGTGCTTCAACTGAAAGACCTGCTTCTTCTTTAAACAGTTATTACAAACTTTAGCAACACCTAACGTGAAAAGCAATGTAAATATTAGGGACATATGAATGTGTCAAATATAAACATCACCTAAAGTAATATATATTTTGTTTATAGACTTTTCTTAATGTCTTAAGGATTTAAATATCTAGACATAAAAAAGTCCTTATTATGGCAAAAACAGCTTAAATAAGCAAAGATAAAAACAGTCAGTCATTACTATAAGACATGTCAGTCAATCCGGAAAATGTTAAGAACTTTGAGAGTGCAGTACAAAAAACCATCAAATGCTATGATGAAACTGGCTCCCATGAGGACCACCACAGGAAATGAAAACCCAGAGTTACCTCTGCTAGAGAAGATAAGTTCTTCTGAGTTACCAGTCTCAGAAATCAGCAATTAACTGCACCTCAGATAGCAGCACAAATCAATGCTTCAGAGAGTTCAAGTAACAGACACATCTCAGCATACAGTCGTGCTCAAAAGTTTGCATACCCTTTGTGAATTGGTAATATATGTACCATTTGTGAAGAAAACATGAGTGAGCAGGCAAAACACCAATTTTTCTTATGGGATTCACATTCAACAGTAAGTCATAACAGAATGGCACAATCATAAAGCAAAGAATGTCAACAAAAAAAATGGAATGAACCCTGTTCAAAAGGTGGTATATCCTTAGTTCTTAATACTGTTTACTGCCCCCTTTGGCATCAATGACAGTGTGCAGTCTTTTGTAATAGTTGTCTATGAGGTCCAGAATTCTTGCAGGTGGTATAGCTGCCCACTCTTCTTGGCAAAATGCCTCCAGGTCATTCCAGGTCATACAATGTCTTTGGTTGTCTTGCATGAACTGCATGTTTGAGATCTCCCCAGAGTGGCTCAATGATATTAAGGTCAGGAGACTGTGATGGCCACACTAGGACCTTCACCATTTGACCTTGGCTTTGTGCTTAGGGTCATTGTCAGGCTGGAATGTCCAAGAGCATCCCAGGCAAAGCTTTTGTTAAGAATGCAAATTGTCTGCCAGTGTGGCTCATTTATATTAAAGTCAGGAGACTGATAAAATGCTGCATTCATCTGGCCATCAATTTTCACGAGATTAGACATCAGTCAGCCCCCCCCCCCCCCAAAAACATCAGTGAGCCTCCATGCTTCACAGTGGGGATGTTATTCTGTTCACAAAAAGCCTTGTTGACCCCCCTCCAAACAGAGTGCTTATGATTGTGACCAGACAGCTCTATTATGGTCTCGTCACCCCCAATAACAACGTGCCAGAAGCTGTGAGGCGTGTCAAGGTGTTGTTGGGCGTATTGTTACCGGGCTTTTTGTGGCATTGGTACAGTAAAGGCTTCTTTCAGGCATCTTAACCATGCAGTTCATTTTTAGAATCACTGTACTGTGCACCTTGAAACAACCACACTGTCTTTTTTCAGAGCAGACTGTATTTCTCCGGAGGTTACTCGTGGGGTTATCTTTGTATCCTGAACAATTGTTTTGGCAGTTTGTGCTGAACTCTTTCTTGGTCTACCTGACTTTGGCTGGGTATCAAGAGATCCCAGAATTTTCCACTTCATAATAATACATTTTACAGGACTTTTACAGGCATTTGCAAGGCTTCAAATATCTTTTTATATCCTTTTTCATCTTCATAAAGTTCCATTACCTTGTTACGCAGGTCTTTTGACAGTTCTTTCAGGCTTTCCTAGGCTCTCAGTACCTAACCTGCTCAGTGCATCCACGTGAGAGCTAACAAACTCATTGAATAATTATATACATATACTAATTGTAATATAAATAGCCTAAGGTGTGGGAAATTCACATTTAATTGCCATTTTCACCTGTGTGTTTCACCTTGTGTGTCTGTAACAAGGCCAAATATTCAAAGGTTTAAACTTTTGATCAGGGCCATTTGGGTGGTTTCTGTTATCATTATAATTTAAAAAGGAGGCAAACACTATGTGATAATAAGTGGCTTCATATGTTCACTTTCCTTAAATTAAATACAGTTTGTTGCATGATCAGTTGCCAAAATATCACAAAATTAGCTAGAGTATGCAACTTACGAGCACAACTGTAATCTGTTCATAAGAGACTGCGTGAATCAGGCATTTCTGATTGAATTGCTTCGCTGCACAGAAACAACTACTGATTGACATCAATTGGAAAAAGTGACTTTCTTGGGCCAAGAAACACAATACACAATACATTTATATTTGACTGGTGGAAATCTGTCCTTTTCATCTGATGTTTCCAAATTTGCTACATTTGGTTTCAACAGTTATATCTTTATGAGAAGCAAAGTGTGTGAATGGATGATGTATGGTTACCGTGAAGCCTGGAGGGGGATGCTTGGGGTGCTCAATCTGTGATTTATTCATAATTCAAGGCACACTCAATCAGCATAGCCACCACAGCAATTTGCAGGGACACGCCATCCCATTTGGTTTTCAACAGGATAATGACCCATTGGAAGGAGAGTGATGGTGCTGTGTCAGATGACCTGGCATCCACAATCGTCCGACCTCAACCCATTTGAGATTTTTAGTCATGAATTTGACCGCTGAGTGAAGGATAAGCAGCAAACAAGTACTCAGCATATGTGGGAACTACTTGAATACATTCCAGGTGACTACCTCATGAAGCTGTTTGAGAAAATGCAATTAGTGTGCATAGCTGTCAATTTTGAAATGGTTAACACTTTTTTGGTTACTACATTATTATGTGTTACTTAATAGTTTTGATGTATCCACATTTATTCTACTAAGTGGGAAAACATTAAAATAAAGGAATACCCTTGAATGACTACAGTAGGTGTGTCCAAACTATTGACTGGTACCGTATGAATGCACATATTTAACCGGACATACTTTATACAGACAGTATTGGGATTGGCAAACTTTGAGGGGAAATTAAAGTATTTGACCCAGGAAATTATTATAATAAAAACCTTTTCGATATTCACTGAACAAATGCATTTCCAATTGTTAAAGTGATTTCAGATCAGCATAACTCAATGTCGTTGTTTCTTCGTCATACATTATTGTGACACTTTATGAGCACAATATCATATCATTAACAGTAGATTCTATTCAAAGGTATAATCATCGGTTGCAAAAAAAGATTGAGCTTCCTTATTTCCATAGTAGCGTGTGGGCTCATATACACACATACTGCTTGAAAGGACAGTCAATGTTTACAGAACGTGCGACTAAAGTTTGGCACAAGTAACAGCATGTTGCGTTGGAAAAGTCACAGCAATTAAAACATTCTGCCCACACTACAACATAAATCGTTGTCATTGCTCTTATTTTGACACATGATTGAGCACAGTACTGACACCATAAAACATGAATAAAGGACTTGGTCCAGATGATGTTTTAATACTTGTGATGTTTTAACACTTGTTCACATACACAAAAATATCGAATGGCTCTGATTCATTAATAGATACAGTTAGGTCCAAAAAGAATTGGACACTGAAGCAGGTTTTGTTATTTTGGCTGTCACATCCAAATGGGAAGGGTTTAGGAATTACAGCTCTTTAATATAATGCCCCCTCTTTTTCAAGGGACCAAATGTAATTGGACAATTGACTCAAAAGCTGTTTCATGGACAGGTGTGTGGTTATTTCTTTGTTATTACTTCATCAATTAAGCTGGTAAAAGCTCTGGAGTTGATTCCAGGTGTGGCATTTGCATTTGGAAGCTGTTGCTGTGAACCTACAACATGTGGTCAAAGAAGCTCTCAGTGAAAATGAAACAGACCATCCTTAGGCTGCAAAGAAATCCATCATAGAGACATCAGGAACATTAGAAGTGGCCAAATCAACAGTTTGGTACATTCTGAGAAAAAAATAACACACTGGTGAGCTCCGCAACACAAAAAGGCCTGGACATCCACAAAAGAGAGAAGTGGTGAATGATTGCAGGATCCTTTCCATGGTAAAGAAAAACCCCTTCACAGCATCCAGCCAAGTGAAGAACACTCTCCAGGAGGCAGGCTTATAAGTATCCAAGTCTGCCATAAAGAGAAGACTTCAGGAGGGCAAATACAGAGAGTTCAGCAAAAGGTGCAAACCATTCATAAGCCAAAAGAATAGAAAGGCCAGATTTGACTTTGCCAAAAGACATCTAAAAAGTCCAGCCCATGTCTGGAACGCCATTCTATGGACAGATGAAACTAAAATCAACCTGTACCAGAATGATGGGAAGAAAAAAATACAGAGAAGGCTTGGAACGGCTCATGATCAGAAACATACCACATCATCTGTAAAACACGGTGGTGGCAGTGTGACAGCATGGGCATGCATGTCAGAAAAGTTGATTGGACGCTTTACAGATGGACAACGACACAACGCATACTGCAGTATTTTAAGGCAAAAAAGTGAAATATTCTGCCCTACCAAGCCTATCACCTGATCTTAACCCGATCAGGCATTTCACTAGCTGAAGACAAAACTTAAGGCAGAAAGACCAACAAACAAACAACAACTGAAGACATCTACAGAAGAGGCCTGGCAAAAGTATCACAAAGGAGGAAACCCAACGTTTGGCGATGTCCATGCGTTCCAGACATCAAGCAGTCTGCCTGCACAGTATTAAAAATGAACATTTCATTTATGATTATGTTAGTTTGTCGTATTACATTTGCGCTCCTGAAATAAAGGGTCTCAATATGAAAATTGTTACAATTCCTAAACATTTAATACGATATTTTTGTTCAACCCCCTGAAATTAAGCTACAAGTTTAAACTTCAATTGCATCTTGGTGGTTTCATTTCCAATCCCTTCTGGCGGGGTACAGAGCCAAAATGATGACCACTGCGTTGGTGTCCAAATATTTCCAGACATAATTCTACATGCATAGAAATGTCAGCCTTTTTTTTTAACAACCCCAGTAATTTGGTGCACACACAAATCTTAGAAATGAATAAGAAATGTACATAATGTTAAGGGAGAATGGGACAGAAAAAGAGTGAAAGAACCAGCGAAAGAGAGAGAGATAGAGATCAATGACACCAACAGAGAGAAAGAGACAGGGAGACAATGAGAGAGATATAGACAGAGAGAAAGAGGAATAGAGGAGTATGATGGCCATGCATCCAACGTCTTCTGAGCTGTAAAAAGCTTTATTGTTGAGTGTTAAAAACACTGAAATAAAACCCAAGAATGGGGTCAATTTGAACCGCAGGTCTCAAAGTTACATAAACAAAATTATAATAATCACAACGGGAAAAAAAGCAAGCTGATGAGTAATTTGGTTTAACTTGCTAGTTAATAAGGAGTCAGACATTATAGTGTTTGCTTTTTTGCCTTGGGCCCAAAAACAACTTTGAATAACCTATTTGTACAATGCATATCTACTCCGAGTGCCAGCTTCTGCTCACTTAGACCCACGACACCTCAGCCTGCAGCAGAGTGACTACATACTGCCCGGCTCTACGTCTAGGAGGACGACATGATTTTAGATCACTTCGCACTGAAATAAATCAATGGGCCAACAGAAACAGTAATCCATCATTTTTTACTCACACTGTATTTTTAAGGTTGCAATTTACATCTGTAGATGCATATAACCATACAATCAACTATATATCGGTTGAAAAGCAACTGCGTGCCAAATTTAATTCCAGCTTTGTGAAACTCACACTGTCAGTTTCTCACAACTTCAGTGACCGAGTTTTTGACACTGGGTCACTGAGGTTCTGATTGAATTCTGTGGTCATTTTCCAGGCTGCGCTTTTGGAGCATTGAGCAACTGTATATTGTTAACTATCCTTTCTGTCTATACCTGTCATCAGCTTTGACTTGTGAGCACTGATCTCCTGTGCCAGTGCAATTTGTTCATCTTCTGCATTTGCTGTAATGATTTTTTGAGATTTCTGCTCCACTAGACTTATTTGATAATTAAGCAGATTTTGTGACCAATACAATCACAAATCTGACAATTTGGCCTCTTTGGAACTCAGTTAATTGCCTAATGTTGCTTTGAAAACTCAAATATCAAAGATTTAATTGTCAGACCACTTTTACAGGTAATAAATATATACAGCCATTTGGCATCTTTATATTCATCTTCATCTTGCTATTTGGCAATCAACGTAATATGAACTCTGCAACTGTGCTTGAAATTGGGAATTAGTGACTTTAGAAAGAATAGCAAGAAATACACATTTAAATGGCTACATTTTCTCGCAGTGAACAGTTTGGGATTTTATTGTGGAGGTTTGTTACGAGAGAAAATTATGTTCTCCTGGACCTTTGCGATTTCAGAAATATGTTTGACCAGACCTCTAATAGTAGCTGGGTATCCATATCATAAGCTAAAACAACACCCTTATGAGCATTAACAACAACCAATCATAACACTTAATAATATGATGTGAGTTTAACAATGTTCTTAGAGCATTAATATTAACCCTGGTTATTAGCTCTAATAACTCTCGTATAAGCACTAATAAAATCCTGTGATATAGGCTGTAATAACCCTCTTATGAGCACTCACCCCATACACCAGCTCTCCCACCATGCCATTCCACATCTTGGTGTCAGGGTCTCTGGCTCCATACTTCCCATCTGATACCACCTTCAGTTTGTAATGGTACCCAACGTGCTTGGCGATCTCCGCCGCTAGCTCCACAATGTAACCCTCATACTTCTCATTTCCTTCAAACTTCTCATGGTTCTTCTTCAACATCACATATGGGGATTCCTGTAGGAGAGTAATAATACAGTTGTAATAAGTTTCAGTAAAAAAATTGGAGGAATAATTTGGTATTTTCATGCTATTTTCAATAGAGGACGGAGGAGAAAGGCTAGGCAACAACTAAGCCACATACCTCTATTCTATATAGCACTTTTAATTACAACAATAAAGTCACTGTCAAAACAAAATGACAGAACAGATGTGATCAAACAGCTTTGAATAACTTCCAGTCACACAGGTTATGCCCGGAGCTTGCACCGGACCATACATAAGAAACTGACTAGCGATGCACCGATCCTGAGACTGGCATCAGAACTGTGTCTGAAACAGGCGGAAAATACAAGGCCAGATATCGGTGATGTCTAGTCTATGTAATGAGCCAATGACAGATAACAGATGTCCAAACATTTTTCCTTATGAACACCACAAAAATCACTACAATATCGGTCGTCTGGAATTACTTTACTCGCTCTACTTTGGAGTGTATTTGAAAATATTTTTATATATGTTTATGCTGTTAAAATTGTATATGTTTTTTAGGAAAATTTGATATGACATGTACTAGAATAATGGCAATCATATGAAATTTCCCCTAAAGCAACAATATTTCTTCAGCAACTATCTAGTCAATTATTCAAACACAACCCTGAGGGGTAAATGTAACTGCCTCATGAAGTCCATTACCAGTTGACAATCATGAGACCTTACTATATGGGATGTATGCTTCATATTCAGCAGGCCATGATAATAGCCCTACCCACTGTAACGGAAGAGAAAACAACTGGCTACTATAGAACTGGTTCAAACATGGTTTGCTCCTGGACAGAACTTGCAATGTGTTATATTTATTTTCTAATAATGTTGTAACACGTTCTTTGTAATATCTGTCACCTAGTTCCAACCATGTTGCGCAATAATGATTGCTAATACACCTACAATTAATCTCTGTGAGTCATTACGCATCTGTTAGACCTACCACAAATAAAAAAACGATTTTCTAATTAGCCATCATTACACTGCATGGCCCTCTCGTGACCATGTCATATTACAATGAACACAATAATATCATTACATTTTGTCATCATCAAAGAGCAGTGCTGTCTGTGAGCCTGGAGGTTCATTACACGGACTTTTGAAACCTGGTGAACCTAACACTGACAGGTTTACTGGCTACCCAAACACACGTGGGTGTGTGTGGAGTTTCTCTGTGACTGTAATGTACATGGGGAGAGTGGAGCGGACAAGCACTGACAGCCTACCTCTGCTCTGAGGGGTTATTCTATTCCTGTTCAACCAGCCAGACAACCAATTGGACCTTTTCTCAGAGATATTGGACATCCTGGCAAGATTACAGTTGACATGACACCTGCGGCCCTCTCTCTTTCCTTGCTCTTTTCGTCTCTCTCACTATCTCTCTTTATCGACTCTCACTATATGTGTCTTTGTCTCACACACTGTCTTTTTATTTTCTCTTGCTCTACATCATTCTAGAAAACCTGCAACGAATTAACCAACTAGACACCAATTTTAAACAAGGGTGGAACTAGACGATGGGGGCTGATTTACAACTGGCTACACAAGGTTGATATTATTAATAGGCTAACTAGCTGAATTACCAGGCTAGCCACAACATTGAATAACATTTGTTTGCTACCAAATCTCACCTAACCACTTTACAGTGGTTCCCAACCTTGTTCTGTAACTGTACCAGCTACTGAAATTGGACATTCAGTGAGAAGCGTTAAAGTGTCTCATTACATGAATTTAACTAATATGACTACGGCAATGTGAGTTTTCTTAAGAATCTCCTGTGGAGAAGCCAAGCACCCTCATTGGGTCCTTGCACTCCTGGATGGGAACCGCTGGCTTACTACATCCACTTAAACTGCTGGTTCACCAAACTGTAAGAAAAGTTGTATGCATTGTAAGGTGAAGAGAAGGATGGGATGAAGATCACTAAAAACAAGGAAGGGAAATAGCAGTAAATACTATACATCACATCTAGCCTGGGAAGCCAGTAATCCAGTCTCAACGTTTTGACATGAAACATCAGCGATCCTTATGACCATGTCAGAGACACATGCACTAACTTGAAAAAAGAAAAATTGCATTCAAAAATGACTTGAAGTTTTTTTTGCGTACATTATAGTTCAGGGATTTGTTAGGGGGATTTTCAGTCAATCAGACCAATTGTGTCTTCATAAACACAGCTGTCTTGTCACAGATTGAGATACCTGTCTGAGCTTAGGACTGTGGGTATGTGTCAAGCATGCAACTGAGTGGCAGTCAGCTACACTGTTGTCATGGTTACGATGATCAGTGGGTTAGATTTGACAGCAACACCGTATTTTAACTGTGTATCTCATTATAAAGAAGGTGTAATTTGCTAATATTGTCCACTGGTTGGAAAAGTGGCAGTGCGGAACCAAAATGGGTCCTCAAAAATGTTGTGCAATATTATGTATGTGCCAACTTGTAACCTATCTATGGCTAACTGAGGTTTGATAGTGATTCAACTGGTAGATTCTGTACATATAAAGAACATATTATACAAACAGACCAAAATGGGGGGTATAAAAAGGTATTTTGTTAAATGCAAAAGTCCCAAACTGTATCTTTCATTGTATGGTTTAATATTGGATATAGCAGAAAGTAATCTGTATTGCAAGCTGTGGAGCAGTTCATTTATTGAAGCAGCCCTTATTGCCAGTGCCAGGAGTGCTGATTGGTTGGCCTGGGCTGCACTCTTTTTTGTTACTCAAGTCTGAGCTCCTACGATAAAGCTGACACCCTTGCTAATTCAAGCACAATAAGCAAGGAATACACAGTGCAGTATGTAGACATTAGGCATTCATCATTGATGATAAAAGTTAATTGCTATTGATTTTTAAGTGTTATTCAGTATAAAAAGTGTAACGTATAGCCTAATGCAACTTTTTGTGGGCTGCTTGATTTACAAAGTGCTTTCTTGGGGAGAATTCATGAGGCAGTCTTATAAATATGTGTATAATGCATAAGGCACAATAGCACAATTTCTGGCCCATATTTCCATATTCCCCCTGGACACCTATAGATCCCCCAAATGCTTTTCTATTTTGCCGGACCACGTAAGCGGAACCGGCTAAGAGTGAATGTCTCTTACTGAGTGACTGAGCGAGTGACTGACTGACTGACTACCCCTTGTTAAATTGCATAGTGGTTAGAGGAGCGAACTTGTGAACTATAGGTCCCGAGTTCATTTCGCCTCGCAGGCGAAGTGATGTGTGCTTTATAAATTTGTCTGTATAGATGAAAACTTTGCTGACTAAAACTGTCGGTATCTGCATTATAGTAAGCCGTTACTGAAACTGTATACGGTAATATTGCAACTGTTTCTGGCATGGAAAAGTTCATCTTCAGTCTCACTAGCAATTGCTCAGTTCATATGATTATTCCTAGGAAGTTAGTAGATACTAGTAAGCCTATTACTGGCTAATTAGCTGTTAAAACGTCCCGTGGCAAATGCAATATAGTTCATAGACTCTATGGTGGGGGTAAACTTAATAACAACCTTTGGTCAGTTTAACACAATCCTCAATGGAGTCTATTGACTGCTGTAACATGTAATGTGGTGGCATAGTGGTTAAAGACAGTGCCTCTCATGTGGAGGACCTAAGTTTGAATATTTTGAGAGCAACAACATTTATTAATTATTTCTGGTAGATTCCACGATTCTCTCGTATTTTCTCTTAGTAAAAAGTTAGTTATTGTCGCCTATACTGATAGTTACGGTATCAATGTCATTCATGAATGAAAGAAAAAAGTACATTGTTTTGCAATGAAAGAAAAAATATGTTTTTATGCCACGAAATAAAATAGCTTTGACAGACTCGCTAGCAAATGTCCAATTTGTTCATGATTCAACCACAAATACAGTTTTTGACAATTTTCTTTAGACTATTCCAGTAAGTTAATAAATAGTGGTAAAGCTTATTACTGGCTAATACGTTGTTAAAATGGCCAGTGGCAAACGACATATATAGACGCTATTTGTGGTGGAGATAAACTTAGTAAGAAACGCTGGTCAGTTTAACTGTATCAATATATTTCACGAACGGCCAATTAAGTATAAAAACGGCCAGTGGCAAAAGAGGATTGTTCAGGATATACAGATGCCAGGTGTCAGTATAGAGAAGATGCTATACTGACAGGAAGCACATGTACAGCTCCGTGCGGTAATGGTTGACCCAATCGTGGGGGACCTGGGTTAGAATCTCGTGATGACAAGTCTTTCTATTGCGGACCGTATGAACTTGGCTTGAATGGTTTTACAACTACTAAAGTAATATTTTTTACATGTTTGTAAAATGTTTTTAGTTACAATAGTAATTCCAAGTTTGCAAATATATTTAGAAGTGTGCAAAATGTTCTTCCAACTACCAAAGCAATTAAAAGATTGCAAATATTTTTTTACAATTGTGCAACCTTATTTACAATTATAAAACACCTATTTTATATACATAACGTTAATCCCATTTTCATAGTACGCATCCATGCATGCTTTTAGGGTAATACAAGCTACATCACAACCCCTTGGGCGGTAAAAGAGTAAGGGTTTCTACGATTCTTCAAAAAAGTCAGTTATCTTCAACTATATAGATACCTATTATATATTATATATAGATGAAATTAAATATCTTTGGCAGTGTAGTTTCTCCTATACCAACTCTCGACATACGTATTGCTCCGTGGCATAGTGGTTGAAGACACAGCCTCTTACGCGGAAAAACCGATTTGAATCCGGGGGGGGGCCACACCATTCATTACTTAGAATTGTGGGCCGACTGACCTAGACTTGCCTGGTTCCCTTTCTGGTTTTTAAATCAGTTGATTAATCGCATATTGTTTTTGTTGGTATTCTGGAGTGAAATCGTTACTGGCCTTGAAATATCTCAATTTGTCGACATCTACAAGAGACGAGCCGATTTGGTACATTGGAGGATCAAAGTGAGAGCAGACAGTACCCATAGGTCGTTACAAGCTACACAAGTGATTTAGCTAAGACTATGCTGAGCGCGTTAAGTTTATATTGTATCAGTTAATGTAGAGGCTAGTTTTCCTCTGTGTATTACGGTTCTAACTGTCCTCCTGCCGGTTACGGATGAAAGGAAGGAAATAAACGCTACACAAAGAGCCTCTATGTCCTCTGGCAGAAAGACAGGACCCCAGGGAGGGAGTGGAAGGAAAGGTCAGTTTCAGAGCAGTTTGACAAGCCAACTCACACACACACAAACATGCACACAGCAGGTCTTCCATGACTCACTCTCTCACTGACCTATAATAGGTCCACAGAGACTCACTGCCACTCAAGAGCAGAACCAACACGCGCACGCACGTGAAAACACACCTGTGTAGACACACAAACACACAACTCCAAAACTCTTATCCTAACCTGGCACGGCTGCCTGATGGGCGGGCAGTAGGCTGCTTAAAGCACTCACCCCCTTAACTATCTCTGGCTAGGCCGTACCTCTGCCCTTCTCAATTTTGCTTCTCCACCCACACAATCTGGAAGCCACCAGCCAACTAGCCAGACCTAGCCTACTACTGCATATATTGTCTTAACATCCATATACTAACATTTTGAATTTTTACATGTATTTCACCAGGTAAGTCGAACAGTAGAACACCTACTGTAGTCATTAACAGCAACAACTTCATAGCAATTAGGTTCAACTTCCTTGCTCAATGACAAAACAACATATATGTTCTGTCCCTTGCAGGCTCAGGGATTAAATTTGCAGTAGCAACTTTTCAGTTGCTGGTCAAATGTTTTAACTGCTAGTCTACCTTTAGCCCCCAATAACGAGATCACGCTAAGAAGAACCTGCCTTAAAATCTGGAAACAGATTAAAATCTGGAAACAGACTTCTACAGTACTACCTAACATCATCACAACGTTGTACAACATAACCTTAAGTTTCTGTTTTCTAACTGTGTGTGGTGGTGGTAATCTGGTGGTAAGTTACTCTTATCCTCCATAAACCCACTGGCCACTGGCCACAAACCCCAACTAAAGGTCCTGTCTATGGGCAGGGGACATCAATGAGCCTGGGGAAAGGAAGGAGGTAGCGGCAGGGAAGCCAAAAAGATCAATATGGAATACTAAACAGGCTATAGGCTAACAGGGTGCCCTGGAGAGAAGAAAAGATAAGGCAGAAAGAGAGAAAAATTGTGTAGGGCTTCTAAACTATCTTCTCACTGGGATAGATTTTAAAAAGGCAGTATATAGGAAGACACATCTTTGTCAATTTTTTTGAAACCAATATAAAACAATATCCACACAAATTAAGCAACAATTAAGTGGCGACATGTCCAACATTTTGCTGGCCAGTGATGTCCGTATGGTCTCATGTGATCAGAGCAGGTGGAATCCCCATCATGAAAAGGCAGTGATATCCCATGATTGGTGGGCAGACTGACCCTATATGTTTTAACAGCTTGGATTGGTTGTAACTGGCAAACTGGGTGATATTGATTGAGAGCACTTAATGGATTGGACTACGGCAAAAAAGATTCTCCCACTGGAGAATATCGAATAAAGGCTTATTTTTACACTAGACAGATTTTTTTTCATGTAGATGTTCTAAAAGAAATGCTCCGAATGGATAAATGCCATTCCACAAAAAACATGGTATCTCAGCTGAATAGCTCGGAATAAAGTGTGTCAGTGGAAATACGTTTCTGTAGCATACTGCAGATGTTCGATAACAGAAAAACAATTATAATCACTAGGTGTATTAGTGTACACACACTACAACACATTAATTTGCTGTGTAAAAAGATAGAAACACACAGAGACACTGACCAGGATGGTGGTGACTATGTAGGTCCTGTTCTGTAGGCCGTAGTTACTTTCATTGCTGCCTCTCATGAAGGTGGCTGTGCTGACATACTTCTCATCCTCGTTCCAGTAGCCAACCTGATAAACACCCAGAACCAACAGATGTCAACACCGCAGCACTTACTGCGCATATGACATTAGAAATCGGACATGTATTGTTTTATACAAAAATATATATTTTAAAAGGGTCAATCTGTCGCTCTCTCTTCATCTTTCCCTTTGTCTCTCTCATGCTCTCGTGCCTCCCCTCTGAAGCTCTAGGAGCACTGATTTATTCAGACCACTTCACTTTGTCCATAAATTGTTGTGTTACAGAGTGAAGAATAACTGATCACATATATATTTTTGTACCATCAATCGGCAAAAATACCCCATAATTAAATAGGGAAAACACACTTTGAAAGATCTCTGCCAATTCACTGATATATTTCATGTACATAAGTGTTCAGAAACCTTTTGTGTACTTCGTAAAATGGCCTCAAGCAGAGATCAAAGCTGTATGTTTTGTTGGGTAAACATCAACCTGCTTTGCACACTTCCTGCTTTGCATACTGGATTTGGGTAGCAAATTCGATCTCTAGGTCTCCACATACATTCTTCAAGGACCTTCATATTTTGTTCTATTCATCCTTCCTTTAATCCTGACCTGTCTCCCTGCCATGGAAAAGCATCCCCATAGCATGATGCTGCCACCACCATTAGCCAGATAAGCAGCACGTTGTTACAGCAACACAGCACAACAGAGCAGGTGACGATAGTGCTAATGATAGGAGACCAGTTAAATGCTAAAGGAAATGAATCCTGTATATTGTTAAGAACCATTACATCCTACTGGATATTAGAGAGATCAAGACTCACCTTCTTAGGTCCAGAAGGAGCTAGCTCCATGACACTGACTGTAAAGTTGGTCCTACGTCCTTTCTCATTGAACTGGATATGACCTGTCAGACCATCGATACGCACCTGACACACAGTGAGGGAAAAAAAAGATAGTACCCACGCAGACAATGCAGGAAGCAGTTACAATAGCTAAAGTGAAAGTATTCCTCTATAGTGCTTTGACAGGCGATACATTTGAATTCTGTTTCTTCTACAGCATTATGTGGATGATATGATCAGCATGTTGTTTTTAGCATGATTCTATGTGAGAATTTTCCATGTGTTCTGTGTATATTTTCTGTGTGTGTTTGCATTCATAGTGTGTGTATGTGTAGTGATGGCATAATATAACATTCAAAAAAATGCCTAAAGGTAAATCCTCACAAAAGTCTTGACGAGAAGGAAAAACAATGTCAGGGGAGGTTATATTCTCTAAATCCAGAGGAGGTGTTAAGCTGGAGTGTCCCTTAGTCAACAAATAAATGTTCAAAAAAAAAAGCTGGAGTGTTAACTTGTTAACTAATCCAGTAATTTTAAAGTGCCGTCCATAAGTGAAGTCAAAGTGTTTATTGCGAATTTAAACTCATGGCATATGAAAATACAGTGAAAAATTGATATTTTAAGACAAAAGTCAGTCACCTATCATTTCTATATCTTTTAACACATTTTGTTTAAAGATTTAAACTTGGATTTCACTTCTCTGGCTCACTTTTCCCATTTCCATGAACATTTTTTACATCTGCTTGTTGTCCACTCTGCAGAGGGTGATGTTGGCAGGATGATGGTCTAAATTTAACGGGCAGAACACCAATCTCATCTTTACCCACAGGCGGATGTCACTCAAACTACAACTACACACAGCCACTTGACAGCCTAAGGCACAACAGAGACACCAGGACTGTGTGTGAATGTGCATTTGTGTCAGGTAGTGTTTATGTACATGCCAGTGTGCATGTACCTGTGTGTGTGTGTGTGTGTGTGTGTGTGTGTGTGTGTGTGTGAATCACTCTGCAGTTATGCTGAACTTCAGGAGAGATAATTTCTTTCTGAGAGCCTAATTGAACTGAAATAATTTCATAATGACAATATCTATCCATTTAAATCCATTGGTGTCTGACAATAGCTCCTTACATTCCCTTTCAGAACAGTAGGGGAACTGGTAACCACACAGCAGCATTGTAATGGTAGTTATTCAGTCAGTTGGCCTTCCTGTTTCTCTCTGTCTGCCTCTCTTTAGTTGTCTCTCTCTGCCCGTGTCTCTCTATGCTTGTCCCTTTCTCTCTGTCTCTCTCTGCCTGTCCCTGTCTCTCTCTGCCTTAGTCTTTCTGTCTGTCTCACTGCCTGCCTCTGTCTGTCTCTTTGCCTGTCTCTGTCCCTTTCGATTTCTCTGGGCCCTTTGTAATGCCAAAGTGCTTCATTTCTCATCTGGGAAAATCACATTACTAAACACCATTGTCCATGTCATATTTTATGATGATCACAGTCAGGTTTTATTTCCTGCAGGTTTTGTTTACCTAATGTGATGTCACTTTTTATCCAGGAAGCAAGTATGAGCCTCCATTGGAATGTTAGCTGACAGAATGGAGATGTCATTGTTCAGCAAAGCCTAACTCAGCATGGGTTAGCCCATGTGACACTCATCCCTTTGTGTGTGTGTTTCTGTGCTTGTGTGTAATAATATACGACCAGGTAGGTGTGTCAGTTTTATCTCCCAGCAGGGGAGTCTGTGTGTGTTTGTATGCAAGGATTGAGTGGAATAATCAACTCTAACAATAAAATACACATTTGTTGGGCAATACAGCTTGGCTTGGTGTCTTGTCTCCCTGCTACTAAGCTTCAGAGGCAAAGAAAACAATGTCAGTGGGAATTCTCCCTTTTTTGGGCCGATTTTATCATGACATTGGAGCATTTACACCTATTTTCAGTTTTTCTACAGTTGCTTGAGCACGATTTTGAAACAGGGGCTCATTTAGTCAAAACACTACATACAATTCATTCAACCAGACACACATGTAGCAGACCACCTCTCTCACCATTCTTTGCAAACACTTAATTTAAAACGTTTTTCAGGTATATTTGTTAAGAGTCAGGTACATTAATATATTTACCAAACACAAGACACAAGACTAGTACTGCACACAGATAAAATTATTAATTTCTCTCCACATTATAAAAGCAGTCAATGCATTCATGCATTTCCAAAGGTTGCATGTTGCACTGAAAATCAGAACAGAACAGATTCAAGTAGAATAATGAACACAGCAAAAACATTTGTGGAGACAAAAAAGCCTAAGCATCATCACCTAGCCTAGCTGGATCTGGCCATAGCACTTTGTTCACATCACAGGCAATGTTCTCTCTCACAACCCAACAAGGGAAGAATCTTCATGGTAAATCCAACCTCGCACCAGATCCTGCCTCAATATGATCACAGGCCACTTCCATGGCTTGAATGGGGTATCCTGACATGGAGATCATGTCCCAGATGACAATGTATGTAATCTGCTCTGCATCAATGTGGTCTTCTGCTGTGACCATGTTGTTTTGTCTGGCTGAAAAGGTGAGCATGTGTGGCCGTGTTGTAAGGACCTAAATTGACGTGGTGGAGGACCCCATTTAGCATGATTGCAGTGCATATTGTGATGTTACCACCACATTGGCCTGGGATATTCAAAACAGCTTTCTGGTCAATGATGTTTCTCCCATTTTCTCTGTGGGCTCTGTTATGGTACATTTGAAAAATGTCTGCTATTCTATTACTTTGATTCTGGTAATATTTGAATAAAATCAGCAGACCATTGGGAACTGACCTGTTAATCTGTCAGTCCTTTGTTCTTTAAGAATGTGTCTGACTGTCTTTTACGATTTCCCCCTGCCCCCTTGACTGTAAACACCTAGGGCAGGAGGATAAGGTGGGGGGGCAGCCCACCATTTGGTAAAAACCTATGTATTGACAGAACAAAGGGAATGTGTATCGTGGACATTACCAAAACAGCTCCCCCTCTCATCCTCACTCCCCCTATTCCTCAATATTGCCTTCCAATTATGTTATAGCGCTTACACTTGATTAGTGAGTTTACAATTAAGTGTCTAAGTGTCTTTACACCTGGCTGCTGTGTTTGATCAATTGGTTCATAGCTGAGGTATTTTGAAAGGCAGTGCCTTGAAATGACAAAGAAGTGACATCATGGTAGGTTTCTGTGTCTAATGGAGGAAAGAATGTTTAGTGTTTAGCAGGCTGAGAATGTGCTTAAAGATTTGCAGATCTGGACTGTAATTTTGCCCCTTCAAGTGTCAGGTTTCACTAATTGTGTGTTAATTTCAATTATAGCATGTAAGCAATCGTAAAAACTGCAATGTAAATATATATTTTGGGTGTATATTTACATATGCTGTATTTATATATACTAAGATGAAATTGACTAGCTAAATACTGAACCCTAAAACATGAACAATATGCATTAGAAATGTGTATTTTGCTTCTGAGGCACTGCAGGAATAATCCTTTCTCTGTGTGATTCTTTGTCTACCACTTAGCGATTATGCTAATGTAATAACTGCCTTCTGGTAGATAAAAAGGCTTTCACAAAAACCTTCTCAATGAAATGTGAACTACAAAGCAGCCAATGCCTACCTGGCAGAATGATGTCATGATAGCACAGTGGCCATTTATTCAGCCGACTCTGCAGTCACATTTGCACTATAGAAACAATGTTAACCAAACATGTTTCTCTCTGAATTAAGATACATGGGAACAAAACAAGAAAAGTCAACATACGCTGTCTCCTCATTTGGTTTAGTAATGTTGTGAATTGAGAACATCAAGTTTGGGGCTAAGCCCTAGCGTGCATGTGGGCTTTGTGTGCGTGAGTGGGTCTTGGTGATTTAGGGAGGGTGTATTGTGTGAGAGTGTGTGCACGGTGCGTGAGTGTGTATGTGTTATGCGAGTGTGTGTGAGTGCATGTGTGTGTGTGTGTGTGTGTGTGTGTGTGTGTGTGTTTGCATGTGTGCATGGTGTGACTGTGTGTGTATAGTGTGTGAGTGTTATGCATGTGTGAATGAGTGGGTGAGTGTGTGTTTACCTGTTGCAGGGCTCTTTGAATGTCAATGCCTTGACCCCAGGGTGCTGGGGGGTTGGCAAGGCATTCTCCAGCGTTGCCACGGCGCGAGATGTCTATCCTCTGCCTCCGAAGGTTCTGAAACGCTGTCGACATCACCTTCACTCCATCATATGTCAGGGCTCCAGTGTACTAGAGACAGAGAGGGAGACAGAAAAGAGAGACAGAGAGGGAAACAGAAAAGAGAGACAGAGAGAGGGACAGAAAAGAGAGAAAGAGAGAGGGACAGAAAAGAGAGACAGAGAGGGAGACAGAAAAGAGAGACAGAGAGGGAGACAGAAAAGAGAGGCAGACATAGAGACACAGAGAGTATTTTTATAGCATAGTTTTATCGAAACCTTTAGAAACTTTTTCTTTCCTTTCCCCAAAAGTTGGAAGGGAAGATTTTGAGTGAGGAACAGTTGGGTTAAAATTAAGAGACCACTGCAAATTGAACACTTCTGTTCCTCACTCAAAACGTTCTTTTTAAAAAATTTTGGAAAGGAAAAAAAAAGATGCAGTTGCCTCTTAATGTTTTCCAGAGCTGTATAAATATATATATACAAACCCGATTCCAAAAAGGCTGGCCATTTCAGAACCCGGATCCTTCTTCTACGCAGCCATGATGTTGTAATTGATGCAGTATGTGGTTTGGCATTGTCTTGTTGGAAAATGCAAGGTCTTCCCTGAAAGAGACGACGTCTGGATGGGAGCATATGTTGTTCTAGAACTTGGATATACCTTTCAGCATTGATGATGCCCTTCCAGATGTGCAAGCTGCCCATGTCACACGCACTCATGCAACCCCATACCATCAGAGATGCAGGCTTCTGAACTGAGCGCAGATAACAACTTGGGTTGTCCTTGTCCTCTTTAGTCCGGACGACACGGCGTCCCAGTTTTCCAAAAAGAACTTCAAATTTTGATTCGTCTGACCACAGAACAGTTTTCCACTTTGCTACAGTCCACTTTAAATGAGCATTGGCCCAGAGAAAACGCCTGCGCTTCTGGTTCCCGTTTAGATATGGCTTCTTTTTTGACCTATAGAGTTTTAGCCGGCAACGGCGAATGGCACGGTGGATTGTGTTCACTGACAATGTTTTCTGGAAGTATTCTTGAGCCCATGTTGTGATTTCCATTACAGTAGCATTCCTGTGTGTGATGCAATGCCGTCCAAGGGCCCGAAGATCACGGGCATTCAGTATGGTTGTCCGGCCTTGACCCTTACGCACAGAGATTGTTCCAGATTCTCTGAATCTTTGGATGATATTATGCACTGTAGATGATGATAACTTCAAACTTTTGGCAATTTTTCTCTGAGAAACTCCTTTTTGATATTGCTCCACTATGTTTTGTCGCAGCATTGGGGGAATTGGTGATCCTCTGCCCATCTTGACTTCTGAGAGACACTGCCACTCTGAGAGGCTCTTTTTATACCCAATCATGTTGCCAAGTGACCTAATAAGTTGCAAATTGGTCCTCCAGCTGTTCCTTATACGTACATTTAACTTTTCCGGCCTCTTATTGCTACCTGTCCCAACTTTTTTGGAATTGGTAGCTCTCATGAGATCCGAAAGGAGCCAATATTTGGCATTGCAATTCAAAGTGTGTCACTTTCAACATTTGATATGTCATTTATATTCAATTGTGAATAAAATATATGTTTATGGGATTTCTAAAGTATTCCATTCCTTTTTTACTCACAATTTGTACAGTGTCCCAACTTTTTTGGAATCGGGTTTGTATATATATACACAGGTGCATCAAAAAAAAATTGAATATGGTGGAATAGTTCAAATAAAAAAGCGACACTATAATATATTGTAGATTAATTACACATAAAGTGAAATATTTCAAGCCTTTTTTGTCTCAATCTTGATGATTATGGCTTGCATATGGCGTACAAATAAAAATCCAGTATCTCAAAATATTCGAATAAATTACAATACAGGAATGTCAACCTGAGAACTCTAATTAGCTAATTAGCTTTCAGAGCCATTAGTACACACAACCACAGAGCTGTATATATGTATATTTATATATAGGTGCATCTAAAAAAAATCATATTATGGAAAAGTTAATAAAAAAAAAATTCTAATCAAATAACAAATTAAAATATGACATATTCACTATATTCTAGATTCACTAAACAAGTGAAACACGGCTTACATCTCATGGAAGTCCAAAATCAGGTACCTCAAAATATTAGAATGAAAATTTGTATAATATGTATAATACAAATGTGTAATACAGAAATGTCAACCTGATAGGAGCTCTAATCACCGAATTGACTCAAAACACCTCAAACGATTTCCTAAATATGTTAATTTATGCACTCAATACTTAGTTGGGGCTCATTTAGCAAAAATGTCTGCATCAACACCACGTGGCATGAAGGCAATCAGCCTGTAACACTGCTGAGGTTTTTTGGATAGCAGCCTTCAACTCTTCTATGTTGTTGGGTCTGCTGTGTCTCATTTTTCTCTTGACAATACCCGATAGGTTCTCTATGGGGTTCAAGTCAGGTGAGTTGGCTGGCCAATCAAACACAGTAATACCATGGGCAGCAAACCAGTTACCAGTTGTTGCATGGCACAGCATGGCAATAAATTACTGAAATATAAAAGTGATGTCTCTATTGAACAATATGAGGGCAGTTTTTTGTTGTCAACACTATTCTGAGGGTCTTCTAGGGGCAGACCAAAGGATGCCCTCGGAGCATTAATATTTCACTGGGTGTGTTGAGAGGCATTGTTCAGGATGAAAAAGATTCAGGGGAGTGATAAAAGCACATCAGGCAAAGACCACTACAGAGTGAGGACAATGAATTAGCACAACAAACCTACATCAGTGTGTGTATGTGTTTTTATGTATCTGTGTGTGTGTGTGTGTGTGTGTGTGTATGTGCATTGGAGCACCTTCAAGCGTCTCTTGGGAACCTTGGAGTCTTTGTTTTCATACTCCACCCACTGTTGAATGGTATTACTGACGTTCTGATCTGTGTAGTTGACAAGCTGGAACCCTGTGATGTTGGCCCCGCCTTTCCTCAGATCTGTTAGGTCAATGTCCAGAAAACCCTGATAGAAAGATGATGGACAGACAACAAATGAAAGACAGACAAAAAACGGAGAGCATCAAAAGAGGCAAGAGAAAGAAGTTAAGCATTTAAGGCACTAATTAATTTTAAACTTCAAATTTTTTGTGTAGTGATGAAGCTGTGAATTAAGCGTGAATCAAAACCAGAGATTTGTGTAAATATGTGTTTAAAAGCACACAGTGTTGACTTTGTAACCTGTGGGAATAAAGAACACGTATAAATGTAGAGACCAGTATCTTTCTGCTTTTTTCTAACTACTTCAGGAGTTGGAATAAATGACCTTGAGTACACTAACACTATAGACAGCTGAAATCTGATAAAATAGTATTTCCTCTAATATCACCTACGAGAGTTTTTTAGTGTTCAGTTCTGATCACAATCAGATCTGTAGTGCACAGGGTATTTACAACAGCAAGTGAAAGAACAAAAGAGCGAGACAGAAAAAGACAGAGAGAAAGGGAGACAAGGGGAGAGAGAGATAGAGGGAAAGAGATAGAACAAGAGCAAAAGAAGGAGAGATAGAGAGGGAGAGGGAGAGAAAGAGAATAAGTGTGTAAGTGATGAGTGTGCTGTATAAAGGCCAGAGCAGTGAAGTGGCTCTACATTGTAATTCCTAGTTTAAAATAAAGCGCTGAGAGAATGAAAGAACGCCTGGGTCAATCTCTTAATGAAAAAGGCAAATCCCTCTCATTCACTGCAGATGTTATACTGCAGAGCAAGCTGTTATCCCAGCCTGAAAAGAAAGAAGTAACGAGGCAGGAGACGGAAGCGAGGAGAATTAAACAGACAAGATCAGTGAGGTTGAGTGAGGGGTCTACAGTGTAGGTACAATCCCTTATAGACTTGGGAAATTCTGGACCTCTGGGATAGGAACTACAATGAAGGCACTTTGCTGGAACCCTTCAACCCTGTAGAGCACAATGGAAGCATACCTCTGAAACTACCGTCGGTCTGTGATATAGAATTAGCGTGTGGGTGTTCTCTGAGGGGCCAGTTTCTAGAACATGATCAGCTTAGTGCTCTATTTTGTACATCAGGCATTTTAATGTAACACCGTATAAGACAGTAAACCATGCCAGTGTGTGCATGGAACCCTACACACTGCAGAACGTACCATTTTGACCCACTGAGATGAACAGAGATAGGAAAAGGGAAAAGAGGAGATGAGGGGGAGATAGAGACAGAGAGACTCCGAGACAGGTACCATCCACAAGGCTGGGAATGATCTAAGACAAAAGGTGAGGAGGGTTGTTCTTTATGCTCTATGGTAGGTCGGATGTTTACTCACTGCCCAATAACTACCCGTTAATGACCAGCAACATAACAATATAACTGCTGATATCTATCCAGCCGGAGCCCCAAGAGAACACCATTTATACCTAACCAAATTTGGAGAGAACACATGGAAAATCATTTCACATTGAGTAAAGAATAAACCCCAAAACAGAGCCAATTGTAAAGTTGCCATTCTCTGCAGAGAATTCTGCCCGAGCCACTGTGACTTCGATTTAAGATCAGAATTTTAGACAGTTTACTTCACTTTTTCTGTTGTTGTCACTAAATTTGGCAACGTAAACATTTGCTCACCATGCCAATAAACCCCCTTTGTATTGAAATGAGAGGGAGAATAGAAGTGAAAGAAGAGAAAAGAGGGACAGGAATAAAGAGACATAGAATATACAGCGATAGACAAAATGCAGAGACAAAAGGAAGCTCGCAACTGCACACAGCTCATGTCCTCTCCCCCTCTCCCCTCCCCTCTCCCCCTCTCCTTTCCCCCTCTCCTCCAGTGGGGTTTAAAGAAGACAACAGAATAGAAAAGACCCGTATGCATTTGAGATCTTGCCAGTGACAGAATACAGATTCAGACACTCAGCAGGAAAACTTTCTGCATCGTAAATCAGACACAGAGAAGCAGCTGCATGAAGAGACAAAAAAACACATCTACAGATGGAACAAGTCACACGCAGAGACACAGAAAGACTGATCAGCAGCAGGAGGCTGTATAAAGGTGCTCTGAACCTTCATATTTTGTGTTTGCTGTGGATTCCTGTGAACTGTCGGGACATTCAACATCAGACTGTGTTGGTCAGTTCATTTCAACAGACACAGGACACCCATTTAAATACATCCATGCCATTTGTGTCTCTGAATGTCAAGAAGTATTCATGTCAAGTAACAGTGTTTGATATAACATTTTACACTTCAAAAACGCCCATTGACCAATCGGGACTGATAACATCCCTTAATAAGTGAAAAATCCTTCAGTGATGAACTGCTATGTATGTGCAGTATGCTAGTAGAGATCTGTATCGTGCACCAGTCACTCCTGTTCAACAGGCTTCCTGTAGCTCTGGGGCTGCTGGTCAGAGAAAAGTCCACTAACTGATGTAGACAATGGCCTCTCCAAAGAAACATAGCAATAGTCTTAAGTAGCCTACCCCTAATTTAGTCTGATGGCTGTGGTTGGACACAGTCTGTAGAAGCCACCCAACAGTAGTTGAAGCTAGCTGCTATAACGTCAGTTTTTACTTAGCTGGATAACTTGTTTCGTTTGTTAGCTAGCTAGGTATCGATCAAATTATTTTTACCTACTAAAGCTGGATTTCAATAGGAGACAATAGGAGAACAAGAAATACCTAAGAGTAGCCATAAGGATTCCTGAATCATTGTTCAGAATATAGAAAATGAGTACAGTTTCTGCAGTCACCCCGACGGCCTTTAATATCTGCAACCACGCCTTCGTCCGTGATGCAAACTTCCGTGTTCATCATGCAATCAATCAAAGCCTTTTTACCCGAAATCTTTCCCTTTTCTGTCTTTTCCACAGCCATCCTCCATATGCCTAATGGGCTTGTTCTCTCCACCCTCCTCACTTTCCCATTCCCTCACCTCCACATCTCATCCTTCTCCCCTCCTGTTTTCCCTCCTCTCGTCTCCTTCTCTTCCCTCCTCCTCCCAGAAGTACCAGCCCAACCAGGTGTCCATATGTCTCAGTTGAATGGTCGGAGGAGGGAGAAGATGTGTGTGTTTTTCCGCTCCATGTGCTAGCTAATGCAGTGCACTGAGCTGAGCAGGTTACTATAGTAACCAGTACTCACAGACACCTGGACACCGAGTGGAAGCATTGGATGTATACTGCAGGCCTTCCTCGGGCACGTACGCGTACGCGCACATGTACACTAACACACACACGTAAATAGCTGCACTTACATAGGACACATAAAATGTCATTTCATTAAAGCCATTATGGAGTCTGCAGGCAGTTTGTGGAGCAGACTTCATTGCTTTAACAGTTTTATCATGTACAAATAAATCTACGGCACTGGCCAGGCAAGAGAGATTGAGTTAATAATTTCTGTACGCTGGGGTACCCAGAAGCATGTATTTGAACTGTTTGGAGCGGTTAACAATTTGCCATTTATTTCCATGTGAATACATTATCACATAGTAATAGTAATAATATTAATAGATAAAGTCAATATAATTCACAAGTTGAATAAAACATTTTTTTAAACCTTTCCCTCCACAGATCTGGTTAAAATTCCAGTCACATAAAATACAACCTCTCTTTTTATCATTCAATTGTATGTCTATATGTAATATTAAGCTTGTAAAGACTGAATTGAACATCGCATCTCGTAATAACATTTTGGATATAACCCTTTGTCTGTCAATGTCAGAAATACATTGACATTTTGTAACCTTTCTCCCTACACTTTTGTGCAAGGTGGAATGTGTCTTCCTGGACACCCATATCCAGGCTTGCCAGGTCCCGCAAGTATCTACAATTCAAAGACCATTCAAAACCACCTCACAACAGCCAGAGAACTAACCCCCAGAAATGTTTTCCTTGCAAAAGAGATCATTTATAATGACCCATTAATTGGCATGTCATGAATGCATGCTGGCCATTGTGCTATAAAATACTGCTTCTGGCACAGCTTTCCTCTCAATCAGCTGCTCGGTGCTGCCCTCAAAATACACCTTCAGATTTGTATGCTTCCTCCTTCAACTACCATAGAGGAAAGCTGTTCCTGTTTCTCTCACTCTCTCACTGCTTGCAGACCTGCATTGTGTATTACCATGGCAACTTGATTCACATTGCTTTAAGCTAGAGTAATGAAAGATCTAATAAAAAGGGGAAATAAAAATTGGCTTTGCAATGATTCTGTGTAGATATATTTTCTAGCTGCCTAGCCATTGAGTTATAAATAAACTTAGACACTATTAATTAACCCTAGTTTCTCCAGTAAAGTGGATAAGTGCCTCTGTGAGACAGGTAATCTGAGTCAACTCATCCATGATGAATATCTCTAGGTCTTTTAGAGAATTGGCTTATGGTTGTTCCTCTTCTGCTCAGCTAACATGTTAATGTCAGGGAACTGTGACGCAAATTGCAAAAGTTTCATTCTGTGGTCAACGAAAGTTTTGAAACTTGACTTGCCTGGTTCCTATCTAGGTTTCTTCCTAAATTTGGCCCTCTTGGGGAGTTTTTCCTAGCCACTGAAGTTCATCACTATTGTTGTTTGCTCCCTGGGGTTTAAGGCCAGGTGTTTTGTGAAAGCACTTTGTGACAACTGCTGATGTAAAAAGGGCTTTATAAAATAAATTTGATTTGATTTTGATTTGATTTGACTTGGTGAGGCTTGACTTGATCCATGCCATGTATCCCAATCAGGTTTTGAGGGCTTTGCGTGCAAAACAGCCCCACAACATCACATATTCATATACTTAACAATGGGGAGAAGGATGTTTTCTGAATGACCATTCCTATTTTTACCCCAAACCAACAAAGCTACATTTTTCTCGACTGACCACAGAACCTAGTTCTAACCTAAGTTCCAATGACTTTTAGCAAACTCCAGTTGCGGACATTTATTTCTTAAATAATGATAGTAGAGGTTTTCTTCTGTCAAGTCCAAATATATGGTCGGCATGGATGTGGTATGTAACTATATTTTTGGAGACTTGATGGCCCCTAGACGCTGTAACTGCTGCAATCCTAAAAGTGTGATCACTGTTAACTGTTGAACCAGACACAACACTGTGCATGGGGGCAAATGCCCTGTCCTCTCCCGGGTAGGTTCATAAAGATGATTTAAACATCTTCATTGTTGTCAAAACTGTGGCGATGGGCATTTCCAGGTGTTGTTATTTTGTAAATTATAATTTTAAAAAATGTAACCCATTGTATAACCGATATCTCCAAAGAACTGTTGACTATGAACTGCCCAGAATTTGTTTTAGAAGCGTACAGACCTAGTTTCCCTTTTTGGCTGCATGTCATGGCATCTACGGAGAGGCTGAACGAGTGGTACCCAGCTACGGCAGTAGCAGACAGACACCCTGCACCCATTTACTCACTGACCCTCCTTTCTCCGTCTGTTAGTTTGTATGTCCTTCAGTGGCTGGCAACTGAGTATATATGTGTGTGTGTGTGTGTGTGTGTGTGTGTGTGTATGTGTATGTGGGCGTTGTTGTACATGCTGTGCAGCACTCCATCTTCCCAGTTAACCCATTCACAGTCCATCAATCAGTGTAGGGCTTTAACCGGCCCTCGACCAGTAGCATGTATGAATGGTTTGAATCAGTACACAACAGAGAACACCTAGAGGCTTATGTCCAAGGGAACAAAAATAGCATTATCTGGACCTTGTCACTATAGCAGGGAAAACTGCAAGGAGAGGAACATATTTTTACGTTTCTAATGTTTTTAGAGTGACCGAGGTACAGATCTGGGATCTGCATTGATCACTTTGTCATAGGATAGGGTTTCTTTTATAAAAGAGTATATTTGGGTTTATGATAGAAATTGTGATCTGAGAACCGTGCATGTAAGAATAAAAATAAAACCTTTATAGAACAATATCATTTCCTATAACAGGTTTTAAGAAATTTCTAAAATAAAAATACCACTTAAAAAAGCATTTTTTGTGGTTGATACTTTGATATTTTTCTTATTAAATCCAAATTATTTTTGCTACAGGAATACTTACTTAACTGTCAAATCTAGAGACAGGGACAAAGATAACAAAAGACAGAGAGAAAGATGGAGACAGAGAGATGAAGACTGAGTAAGAGGAAAGCAGGATGTTGAACGCTCACCAGGTTGGCCAGGATGTAGTGATAACTCTTAGCATTCTTCCCCTGTTCAACAATCTGGAACACAGAGAGAGAGAACACAGGAAAGACGTGACTATAGGTCACATATGACTGGAGGGACACATAGAGGTGGAGGGGAATATGTGTGTGTGTGTGTGTGTGTGTGTGTGTGTGTGTGTGTGTGTGTGTCTGTCTGCGTGTGTATGTTTGTGTGTTCAGTACACTGTCTCCATGTAGTGACCTTGTCCTGGGCAGAAGAGACACCAACTAGGTTAGGTAATATGAATATTCATTATGATCATCCCCGCAGTCACTTCTTATGCATACAGATTGACAGCAGCTAGTTTCAAGGCCCCACCAGCACACATCCATGTTTATACTTGAAACACAATGGCCAAAGCTTACACATAATGTCATAGAGGGATTTAAATCAATAGTTAATCATTTTAGTCAAAGTAAGATATATTCATTTTCGAATTTCTGATGTTTTAATGAGAATGCTGTGTTTGATATTATGTTCATATTATTTTCAGCGTACATTTTGTTTCAGGGTATTTAAAATAAAAATCCCACCGTTCTCCTTCCAATCGTGTATCTTAGGAATTAAATTGATGGATAAATTGTTTTTTGCCGTAGGCCACACTTGTCCATAATTTGTTGGATGAATTTTCAATTCAGCAATTTAGGTAGTCTATATAAAAATGGATTTAAGTATTATCAATGGTGGCTCTACATGACATGATTGCTTTGTAGAACCCTACTCCCCCGTTTCAAATGGTTTTGAATACATAACAGGCATATTCATCACAACAGCAGGCAATATGATCTCCTCAAAATGCTTAAATGTTGGCTATCCATAATATTAGAGTGTATGATGCATATTTTATAGCAGATAGACTGTATTTTGGAAGATTTGCTGATATAGCTAGCTAGTTTGCTGAAATTGCAACAGAGGAGTTTGAGCTCTTTGATCATATCGTGTGCACGCCAAAATACCAATGATATTTGGAATGCCCTAGTTTCAACAGATGTATCAACTCAAGAATCAGACCCAGCATGGACTGTGAACAGCTTTGGTTCGGTACATCTCTGTACAATTAACGTTGTTTAGTCATCACTGCTCCTCCAACGGGCACCGACGTGTTCAAACTTTAGTGAATATGTTTTAGCAACCTTTATTCTAATGCCTGCTTCTATTATTTCTGCCCCATTACCTGCCTGGTAAACCTCATTTTACAAATCGGAAATCAAAAGCCTTGGGAAGCGGCTGCTGTCATTCCACTTTTCAAACTCGGTGAAAAGCTAAACACAGAGTTATAGGCCTATCGAAATCCTGCCTGGCCTGTCAAAAGTTTTTGAATGCTTGATCCACGAAGGGCCAACCCACCATGTCATCTGCCACAGTGTTCTCTCTGTGGAGCAGTCTGAATCAAGAGGTGGCCATGGTGCATTACAAAACAACAAAATATCTGCTTTAGACAACAGGCAGCTTCATCTGTTTTTAATGATTTACCTAAAACCTTTCCCTGAGTAAATCACAGCATACTAATTATCAGGCTCATCAACCTCAGGGTTCTCACAGGACCGTCTGTCTAGTCTATTTCTCTGACCATGTGAAATGGGTGAAATCTGACGGTCTTCTGTCTATGCCTCTGGTGGTATCTACTGAATCTGTTTTCTTCAAATCTTGGACTGACCTTATTAACCCTTTAGAACCCTGGAGCATTGGCAATTGAGGGTTTGATAACAGGCCCAAAATTGCCAGAAAAACAGAACTTTATTCTAAAATTCGTCAGACGATTCTTGTCCTGAGAAACTAAGGCTATTGAATGTGAGAAACTGCCAAGAAACTGAATATCTCAGGCAACGCTGTGTACTACTCCCTTCACAGAACAGAAAAAACTAGCTATAACTAGAACAGAAAGAAAAGTGTGAGACCGCAATGAAAATAACTCTCAAATAGGACCAAAACTTGTGTCTGAAAAAGTGAGAAACAGACACCTCACAGGTTGTCAACTGGCCGTTTTGTTAAATAGTACCTGCAGAACACCATTCTCAATGTCAACAGTGAAGATGTGACTCCAGGATGCTGGCCTTCTAGGCAGAGATGCAATGAAAAATCCATATCTCAGACTGACCAATAATAAGAAATTGTTAAGATGGGCAAAAGAACCAAGACATTGGGCAGACGAAGATTGGAAAAAAGTGTTATGGACAGACAAATCAAAGTTTTAAGGGTTTGGATTGCAAAGAATAAATTGTGTCAAACACAGCCCAAAGAAAAGATTCTGGAGGAGTGCTTGATGCCATCTGTCAAGCATGGTGGAGCCAATGTGTTGGTCTGGGGTCGCTTTGGTGGTGGTAAAATGGGAGATTTGAACAGAGTAAAAGGGTTCTTGAAGGAAGGCTACCACTCCATTTTGCAACGCCACGCCATACCCTGTGCACAGCACTTGATTGCAGCCAATTTCCTTCTACCAGAGGAAAATGATCCAAAGCACAGCTCTAAACTATACAAGAGCTATGTAGGCAAGAAGCAGTAAACTGGTATTCTGTCTATAATGGATGTGCCCATCAAGCCATTCCAACTTGTGGGAATTGCTTCAGGCGGCATGGAGTGAAATCTCTTGAGATCACCTCAACAAATTGACAACTTACAAAGGTCTGCAAGGCTGTAATTGCTGCAAATGGAGGATTCTTTGACGAAAGCAAACGACACAATTCTTGCTTCAATTAATTCAAATTGTGATTATACTTCCTAATCATTTTGCTATATTTCCTATTCAAACAAATTTCATGTACGTTTTCAAGGAAATATTTCATAGAGACCCCAAAGTTTTGAACATTAGTGTATATTTGTTTTATTTGTATGGATATTTTAACATTAGGAATGCGCTTCGTTGTGTTGTCCTGTCCTCATTCAACGCTATGCCTTTGGCCAGGTCATCATTGAAACTGGAAATGTATTGATGCACAGAAACACGCACACACATGGGACACACACGCTCAGGCACATTATGCACACACACACACACACACACACACTCACACAGAGCCCAAAATTGCTACCCCCTGTTGTAGAGTAAACAGAACCATGGGGACAGGTTGAGGGAGGCGGATGAGGGCTACATGGCGTTTCTGACAGATAGACAGAACCCTAACCACTCTGTCAGACCACCACCATTTATCACCCGGAGTAGAAGGCAGAGGAGAGGAGAAGGGAGGGGAGGAGAGTAGAAGGGAGAAAAGGACAGGAGAGGGGGGCAGAGGAAATGCTTGTGCCTCTTAAAACAATGCAGTTGGTTTAACAAAGTAGCTGGATTTAATTGCAGATACAGAGATATTTCAATAAAAATACAGATCATAATGTGATGCTCAGTCTATCCACCTCATGACACCAGGCGATAAGGAAGATTACAAGCCGTTGGGATTGTTTTCCTGCTTCCAGCTGATTCAAATGCAAGGAAAATAGTACCATTTAAATACAGTTGATGATAATCAGAACATGAACCAAATTGAAAGATAATTTATTTTGAGGATTTGTGGCAAAATGAAAACAATTGTTTGTACTTTGCATAAGCTCTCAGAAGGTGACCACATTGATGATGTTTGCCAGTCATCTTTTACACAAAATCTCGCACATTTTCCAATCCCCTGTGTGCCAGTGTGTTTCTGTATGTGTGTGTGTGTATGTGTGTGTGTGTGCTGGAAGCAGACTGCAGGGCATGCCAGACAGTGGCATTAGTTATTAAGGCTGACCCAAGCATATAACACAAGGCAAGCCCTGTGGCATAGCCTCCGGCAAGGAAACCACGGTAGTGGAGATTCATGACACACATGCACTACACACACGCTCTACACACACGCTCTACACACCCCGAGACCCCAGATACTGGGAATGAGGGCCGAGAGACCCAGTCACAACCAGGAAGACACTTGTTTTCTCCGCCAGGACCTGTAGTCTCGGGTGGAATCCCAAATGGCATCCTACTTTCTACACATCCTAAACTACATTTTGGAAGAGATGTAGTGGCCCAGGACTAGTGTGCCTTTGTAGCACACATATGTTCTCACCATCTAATGTGTACTGATTTGCATGACATTTACTTTTAAGAAGCAAACTTGTTATTGTGGCTACGCATTTGGCATATTCATAGTGGTTAAATCACCATTCCAAGTGTCTCATTCACATTCAGTCTGACAGCCGAGAACCTGTGTATGCATATGGGGTGAAAACAATAGTGGCATTAGAAGGAGAGGTGTATATTTGTGTGTGTGTGTATGTGTGTGTGTGTGTGTCTGTTTTTGTCTATATGGGCGTGTGTGAATGTGTGTACTGATGCGTCCGTCTGTTGCAGTGTGTGCACGTCACTATGCATTTTTGTGTGTGTGTGTATTTCCAAGTGCGTGCACGTTCCTGTGTGGGCGTGCATGTTTTGGTGCGGGCGTGCTTGTTTCTAACAGATGCTATAGAAGCGGAGAGCTGCGCATGTGAGATGGATGGGTTCCGTCTGAGAGGAGAAGTGCTCTGGCTCAGCTGCTGGAAGCCGGTGAAGAGTGATGCAATATCCTTAACCGTGGGCACAAGGTCATCAATAAGACTCACACACACCAGACACCGTCTTCACCGACCAGCCCTGACACACAAACACAAACGTATACACATGCGCACACACAAACCAGACGCTGTCTTCACAATGGTATGGCCATGAGAAAAAGAGAGGGGAGGCAGATATCTGGGCGTGCGTTTGTGAATATGTGTGTTTCATTAACTGCTCGTCCAGCATGCCGGCACCTCAGGCAGCAGTATCGTGGTGAGGAAGTGCTTCTCTGCAGCTCTAAATGTCAACCATCTCCATCTCCTCTCGTACTCAGAGACTCATACACTGGCCTGGTCAACCATATCCATATCCATCTCCTCTCATACTGGGAGACTCATACATTGGCCTGGTCAACCATCTCCATCTCCTCTCATACTGGGATACTCATACACTGGCCTGGTCAACCATATCCATCTCCATCTCCTCTCATACTGGGAGACTCATACACTGGCCTGGTCAACCATATCCATCTCCATCTCCTCTCATACTGGGATACTCATACACTGGCCTGGTCAACCATATCCATCTCCTCTCGTACTCAGAGACTCATACACTGGCCTGGTCAACCATATCCATCTCCATCTCCTCTCATAATGGGAGACTCATACACTGGCCTGGTCAACCATATCCATCTCCTCTCGTACTCAGAGACTCATACACTGGCCTGGTCAACCATATCCATCTCCTCTCATACTGGGAGACTCATACACTGGCCTGGTCAACCATATCCATCTCCATCTCCTTTCATACTGGGAGACTCATACATTGGCCTGGTCAACCATTGGGTGGGTCCACTCTTCTCTCCTCTTCTAGTCCCCTGTCCTGTCCTTTCCTTTCTTCTCTTCTCCTCACCTCTTCTGTCCTTGCCTATCATCTCATTTATCCTCCTGTCCTTTTCTCTCATCTCTTTGACATTCTCTTCTGTATTCTTCGCTCTGTTTTTATTACACGTTGTCCCCTTAGAAAATGTGACATTTCTTTGACCTGGTGTTCTTGTTTGCCAAGTGTAACGGAGAAATGCTCTCTGAAATCTCTAGATTGCACTTAAAACGAAGATTCCGACATCCTCATTGTATGTAAGTCCTGTCCGATGTATGGCAACTGAATCATCTGAAAGGAATGAGCAGACTTGTTCAATGGCTGTCTCTCGTGAAGCATTTTCTGTTACCACTGGGCATATTGAACTGGTAATGTCTTTGGCTACGTTACCTTTTTGAGGATGGATGTAAGCCTCTCAGTCTCACAATCGATTATAATCTGCCCCTCCTTCCTCTTGTCCAGGTCTTGGAACACCTTGAGGAATGAGGCTTCCGTCATGGTCTCCACATTGACTGACGTCACCAGCCAGCTCCTCTCTGCCGCTGTGTCCAGTACCTTCTGCAACACCGACAGGCCTTCAGATCCAGAAGAAAAGGTTGGAGGTTAGGTTGGTGAACTATGGATTCTTTCCCAAAAGCATACTACTTCCTATGGACCCTGGTTAAGAATAGTGGAGGGTGCTATTATGGAAGCACTCTCTGACATAAATGACACTTTATGACTGACCTTTCTTAAAAGTACAACATATTGTTCAAAATCGACAATATGAATATTTGCCTACAAAGCCCAAGAAGCAGCATGCTCCACAAGTCTGGTCAAATATTTGTTTTCTGCGCATGTGTTTTTGCCCAGTAAGCGGCCATTCTATTACATCAAACGACTCTTTCTGACACCGTAGCAATGTGATAAATGACAACAGGCTCCAGAATGGGACGACGTGTACATGGGTTAGTTTCAACACTTGGTGACACTCCATTATAGTAAGCTGTCACCATAGGCTTTTTTGCAGTAAAGCATGATGGGAGAGCAGGCCAAGGAACCAATGGGCTTGCGTCACTGCACTGCTGAGAAGAGATTAGCGCATCGATCGTGGCTGCTGATTTAATGTATAGAGTAGTGTTTTACTTGGTAGAAACCATTCGCTTACCATTCAATTAACGACGCCTGATTGTTAGAGTCAGCGCAGATAAAAGTGTTTAGATCACTTTAAAGGTGGCTTCAACCTGCAATAGCTAAGGAAGCCATCGGTTAGATCTATTCTCTATCTGTTTGTCTGGTAAATCTCTTTTCGGGCAATCATTACGGAACACTGAGTAAAATGCTCAAACATTTGACCTCCAAAATGTTTTACCCAATCAACCATATCTCTACATTAGCTACTAAATCACTCAATCACACACTCACACACACACACACAAGCACACACACACAAACACACACACACACACACACACACACACACTGACACAACCACGTAAACCCACAAATTCCCATCGTATCACATTTCACATATTAGTATTAAATTAGAATTAAAATTAGAATAGTGGGAGCAGAGAGACAGATGTTGCAGAAGGTAAACAACGCTTTTAACAGCAGAGCACTGGCATTACTGAACCAAATATGGAATTACACCAATTAAATGACATCGTTACATTAGATGCGAAGCTACACAGCCATAGTCACGCCGTTAGCCAGAACTACCCTCAGAGTGGCGTCTCAAATCCCTGGTAAACACAACCCTCTTAACATACCTCACACGCCATCCTTTCAGTGGGGCTGTTTGTGTGTCTAACCCGTCATGATGAGGAGTGATGGATTGCAGGCGGCGATAGACCGCTTCGGAGGAGAGGTTTCCTAGTGCTTAGGGGGTTGGTGACATCTGATGAATACAACCTACCCATTCATACGTATCATTTAAGAAATCAAAAAGTGCTTCGCTGCAATGATGAGTTGCGCTGCCAAGACAAAGTTTTTCATGCGCACACACGTGCAAGCACACAAACGGCCATACGTGGATCCTAATACAGACTTATGTTGCCTTGAGCCGTATGTATAGCCTTGATACTAGGATACAAAATTAATGGTGCCTGTCTTGTCTATTATGCCAGGCTTGTTACCAAAATGACAACTGGAGATTAATTGAAATGTACTAAAGCTGAAATAAATAACAATAAATCCGACGGTATGAACAAAAATAGCTGGTGGTAAGAGGATATTGAACCTAGCAGGACAGCCTATAACTCCAGTTTGAGATTCTGGTTTCAAGAGCACAGCCAGTGTCACTGCTTCAGAGTGTGGTTTGTTTCTGGACCATGTCCAGTGACTCTGTCTCAGTGTGTCAGTCTTCTGACCCTGTGGAGAAGGGCCTGAATAAGGAGACATCTCACTGGCTGATATTTTCAGGTTGGTGCTGGGGCCCACTCACCCCTAACCTGGGGTGAAAAATGAAAAGGTTTTCGGTCTTGCTCGGGCAGCCCCTCGAACCTGACGGGACAAGCAGTCAGAGTGGTCCTGCTTGGATAAAAATAACCAGGGTGTCTATGAAGCGACTCTCCTGCTTTTAGTGCTGTCTATGGCTGCTTTAAGTTTCAGGACCACGGTCAGCTCCTCTATTTTACATTTTCTCTTCGGGTTCATGATCAACTCTTCTGTTTCATGCTGTAACACACTGCTTGGTGTTTTTAACAGTGGACAAAAATTCTGAAGATAATTAAAAAATCTGCACCGCAGCATACATGATATATGATAACATGTATTTAATATACACAAATATACAGTTCATGTAAACAGTTCTATTGCCCAGTCTGCACATTATTATTTCAGTGAAAAGAAAAGCTTGTTTCCCGTTACTTCATGAAACAGAATAAGGAGCTTGATGCGGTCACACAGGTCTGCACACATTGCTTCCAGACTTGATTCACCAAGTAACCATAAAGAGAGCATCACAATGGAATCCAGCTTTCATGACAACTAATCACGGGATGTGGCTTGAGGCGGCAGACGGAGGCACAGACACGTGGGCAAGAAGAGAGAGAAAAAGACGGACAGAGAAAGATGAAGAGACAGTCTGGTTAATATTATTTACGTGGGGTTTTAATGGACTTTAATATTTCCCTCTCTGTGCTAGGGAAGTAATAAGAGACACACTCACCACAGTTACACAGCTTTCGCTTAGCAACATATCTACACAGATGTTCACAGCGGAGAGAATTTTATTCGAATCTGCATGGAAATGATTGATCTCTGTGTTTACTTTTGGATGGTCCCAAACGGCCATCTGTTCCCCATTACAGTACACGAACCAAGGCAGGAATAGAAGAAAGCCTATTATCAGTTAAAGCACTTCAAATGCAATATTAATATAGACAAGTCTGAAAAAGTTGTTGTAATGGACGATAAAACCTTTCGGTCTGTTTTAAAAGATGGTAATATCAAGAAGGATGTGCTTAAAATACACAAAGATGTTTTTTTCTGTTAACTAAGGATCAGAAATGAATGAGTGTAACAAGAGGTACATTACATGTGGGTAGACACACAGACACACAAGCATGGATGTGTGAGCATGGCATTACATTTAAAAGGATTTGGAGAACATCAAGGTAATGAATATGTAGACACTTATGGGTACAGGAAGAATTGCTTTCTCCATACTGCCACTGACATAGCAATGCCTCACTATATGTGTCTTGGTTTTTTTAAAGAAAGAAAGAATTGTGGGCATGGTCAAGTCTCCACAAGCACACACACACACACACACACACACAACTATATAAACATTATATATTTTGAGTCCAAAAATCCTATTCCTTCCACAAAGGACTGAAATATTTTGGAACATATCTGACAATATCTGGCCACTTATAGAAACAGATAACTACTCCTTCAAACAGCCTGCCAGTGCTTGAGCCCTGACTCTGTTGACCTTACGTAGGCCACCAATATGTCAGCCACAATCTGTCAGCCATGTGGAAAATAAATGAGCAGCCTACTTACAACAGAATAATGCTTATGGATGTGTGCTGTTGGTGAGATTGTCTCACCTCACTGTCAGATTGACAGCTCGGTCATGTCTATTTATGTTATTCTATGGACAGCATCTATTCACAAGATGGGCAACAGACTCCACTACATTTGACTCACACAGGGTTCAAATTGGTTCATGGTTTTCTGGGTAACAGAATGCGTCTTCCAGCCAGTCAGTGCTTCCATCAGTCAGTCTGCCTCCCAAGCCAGTCAATCTGTCTTCCAGCCAGTCAGTCCTTCCATCAGTCAGTCTGCCTCCCCAGCCAGTCAATCTGTCTTCCAGCCAGTCAGTCCTTCCATCAGTCAGTCTGCCTCCCCAGCCAGTCAATCTGTCTTCTAGCCAGTCAGTCCTTCCATCAGTCAGTCTGCCTCCCCAGCCAGTCAATCTGTCTTCCAGCCAGTCAGTTCTTCCATCAGTCAGTCTGCCTCCCCAGCCAGTCAATCTGTCTTCCAGCCAGTAAGTCCTTCCATCAGTCAGTCTGCCTCAGTCTGATTAAAATATGGCCGACAAATACTTTGTACATGCATGAACAATGCTGGAAACAACAGTAATTGGGGCACATAAATCATCACGTGTGTATTTTCTTTGCATATTTTTTAATACAACCCTAAAATCTAAACACTTATTTAAATTCAACAATAAATGTACATTTCTGAAACATTGTATGTTCTCAGACACAAGTGTACGTATAGGATTATGTACAGTAGTGCTCAAAAGTTTGCATTACCTTGGAGAATTGGTAATATATGTACAGTTTGTAAAGAAACAATAAGCAAGCAAAACACATGCCATTTATTTCCTATGGGATTCACATTCAACTGTAGGTCATAACAAAACGGAACAATCATAAAACAAAACATGGCAACAAAGAAAAAAATGTACTGACCCCTGTTCAAAAGTTGCATAGCCTTAGTTCTTAATACTGTGTCTTGCCCCCTTTAACATCAATGACAGCATGCAGTCTTTTGTAATAGTTATCCATGAGGCACGGAAATCTTGCATGTGGTATAGCTGCCCATTCATCATAGCAAAATGCCTCCAGGTCATGCAAAGTCATTAACTGCACATTTGAGATCTCCCCAGAGTGGCTCGATGATTATAAGGTCAGGAGACTGTGATGGCCACTCCAGAACCTTCACCTTTATCTGCTGTAACCACAGGAGGGTCAACTTGGCCATATGCTTAGGGTCATTGTCATGCTGGAAACTCCAAGACCGTCCCATGCTCCGCGTTTGTGTAGACGAATGCAAATTGTCTGCCAGTAATATCTGATAACATGCTGCATTCATCTTGCCATCAATTTTCACAAGATTCCCTTAGCCTTTACAGCTCACACAACCCTCCAAAACATCAGTGAGCCATCAACATGCTTCCCAGTGGAGATGGTATTCTCTTCACTATAGGCCTTGTTGACCAGAATCCAAACATAGCGCTTATGGTTGTGATCATAAAGCTCTAATTTTGTCCAGTCACTCCAAACTATGATGTGCCAGAAGCTGTCAGGCATGTCAGGATGTTGTTGGGCATATTGTAACCAGGCTTTTTGTGGCATTGACGCAGTAAAAGCTTCGTTCTGGCAACTCGACCATGCAGCTCGTTTCTGTTCAAGTATCATCGTATTGTGCTCCTTGAAACCACCGCATCATCTTTTTCCAGAGCAGCCTGGATTTCTCTTCAAGTTGCCTCTGGGTTTTTCTTTGTATTCCAAACCAATCTTCAGGCAGTTTTGGATTAAATCTTTCTTGGTCAACTTGACCGTGGCTTGGTATTTAGAGATCCCCGAATTTTCCAATTCTTAATAAGTAATTGAACAGTACTAACTGGCATTTGCAAGGCTTTGGATATCATTTTATATCCCTTTCCATCTTTATAAAGTCCCATTGCCTTACAAGTCTTTTGACAGTTCTCTTCTGCTCCCCATAGCTCAGTATCTAGCCTGCTCAGTGCATCTACAAGAGAGCTAACAAACTGATTGAGTATTTATACACAGACACTAATTGCAATTTAAAAAGCCACATGTGTGTAAAATTCACATTTAAATGACATTTTCACCTGTGTGTGTCACTTTGTGTGTCTTTAACCTTGTGTGTCTGTGTCATATTCTGGATAAATACCAGTCAGGTCTTAGGGACTTATTCTCGTTCCATATGCTTCCCTTGGGCTCCATCTTTAAGAAAAATAACATTTCTTACCATTGCTATGCTGATGACTCAGTTGTACCTTCCCCTGAAAATGTATTAAACGAAATCCCTGAAATCAGTTTATGATTGTCTTATAGACGTTAAATACTGGCTAGCTAAAAACTTTCTTCAGTAGAATAATACAAAAACAGAAGTTATAGAATTTGGTCACACAGATTCCACCAAGGTTATCGTTAATAACTTAGGGCCCCTATCCAAAATGGTACAATGCTATGCAAAAAACTTGGAATAATTTTTATTCAGATCTCAATTTTGATAAACAAGTAAATGCTGTGGTCAGAGGCAGCTTTTTCCAACTTGGGGCCATTTCCAAATTGAAACCAATTCTTCCCTTTAATGAATGCGTTCATTTCTTCCCATCTGGACTATTGTAACTCTTTGTATGTGAGAATCTGTCAGTCTACCTTATCTCACCTTCAACTTGTTCAAAATGCAGCCACTAGGTTTTTAACTGGTACAAAAAAGAGAGAAAGCATCACTCCTGTACTGGCTTCTCTCTACTGGTTAAATGTTTTAAGGTTCTTGTATATGTTTTTAATGCCCTACATGGATCAGCACCCTCCTAAATTTCAGACCTCCTTAGTCAGCACTCTTCTTCAAGGAACCTTAGGTCACGTTTGAAGTTTCAAGGAACTCCTGCTTTTTAGCTCTATCTTTTTTCTTTAGCATTTAAGTCTGCATATGGGTAGGAAGTTCTGTTTATGTTTGTCATGTCCTATAAATATGTTTAGTTAGCCATATGTTTTGACTGTATAGCACATAGCTGACATAAGTTGTTTTTAAATGTGCTTTATAAATACATTTGACTTGACTTAACGTGTAACAACGCCAAACATTCAAGGGTATGTAAACTTTTGTTCAGGGCCATTTCGGTGATTTCTGTTATCATTATGATTAAAAAATTAGCCAAACAACTATGTGATATAAATGGCTTCAAATTATCACTATCCTTAAATAAAAGAGTTTCTTTGCATGATCAGTCATATTTTCTAAATCAATGACAACATTTCTGCTAGGGTATGCAAACTTATGAAAACAACTGTATGTGTTTTATTTCATGATTGCTAGCTAAACGTCTCAGTAGTTACTGTACCTTCTAAACCTAATGTCCCAAAATAAGGATATGAATGTCATATGTCACTCTTTGTTAAGCAAAGGACAAACCAATATAATTAACTTAGTTGCCATCTTGGGCCTAATAAAATATCCAAGTGTAATTAGTACATACCTTCTTCATACATACTGTTTAACGTTACACAATGGCTTGTTATTATAGTCTGAAGGATACATTTTTGGAAATTATCTGATATATGTTACGCCCTCCACATCCAACTCCTCCCAATCCATGCTAGGCCCTCCCTCTCTCCTGTTTGTTTCTGTGTGTGTTTGGGCGTCGGCTCATGCGATCTAGTTCCTGGTTTCCTCTACATCTCCACTACTCCTCCTCAAGTCTCCATACCTGCGGTTCATTTACCCATCAGCTTGCAGTTAAATACCCTGGTTTCCCGTCCACTCATTGTTATCTAGATCGTTGTCGTTCACTACCCGGTAGTACATTCACGGCCGCTCCGTTCTTCTATTCAGAGTAAACCTGTTTGAGTTGTTGTACCTTGCTAACATTATTCTACTCTGTTCAGAGATCTACAATATCCTGCCTACATCCTTGTCCACCTGCCTGCCAGCAAGCCTATCTGCTCTGCCCATGCTGCCTGCCTACCCCACTACCCTGCCTGCCTTGCCCTGCTAAGCCCACCCTCCAGCCCAGCCCACACCCCTCCGGCCTTGCCTCAGTCCTTCAACCTTGATTAAACACCCATGCGTTTAGTTTAGTTGCTTTTGACTGGTGTCATGCGTTTCCATCCACTAGAGGTAGCTCCCCTAACGATATGGAGATCTTAAGTTAGACTCTGGCTCCAGTGGCATAAGTATCATTGTATTAGAGTGGGACATGTCACCCCCCCACTTTTTATAAACAAAACTCCATTATAATAAAAGCTCAAAATATGTGCTTTAGGGCGGTGCAGATCAAGACAATAAGCAATTATGTCATTTGAATTAGACTGGCTTTAGGACCACAGGTGGGCACTTTGCTTTGAGGTAGGTGCTTGAAAGGTCTGGTTACCGTAATAGATGAGAGGCTACCTTTGGTAATAGCAACTGTGATCTCTGGCTCATGAAAGTATAATAGAGTTGACAATACCTCTAGCTAGCTAACTATCTCACGTGAATCGCTCCAGTAGGTTAACGTCAGAAAAAAACAGCATGGGATCTAATAAATAAGAAAGTTAAGATAAAATGTTTGAACATGAATTTCCTGCTTTAATGTAGATCAAGCAGGTTTATGTCATATTCTGGACTGCATTTTAGCAGGATCAGTTGGTGAACTTGACAGGGGTGACTGTCACAGCAGGATCAGGCAGCCAGAGAGAAAAGGTCAACAGTGGAGTTGAGATGAAGCGGTGATTCATAATGTTCGGTAGTCTATAAAAGTGGATAACTTTATCCAAATGATTTATGTTATAATGTGTAGCCCATATCTTGAATGTTCATATTTAGTAGGAGAACCAGAGGGATGTTGGAGAGTTGTGGTGGAGCTTGGGATGTGAGGTGGTCATATCAGCCACACGCATTGAAATACAAAGGACTGTGTAGTAGCTCTTCACAAAGAGCACACTTCACAAACAATATCTTAACAAAGTAATATTAAAAGGAATTTAGCAGTATTTTACATGTTTCTTCTAGCAGAATCAAAAAGATGTTGTGTCCACCAGTGCACACACACACCATATGCCAAAAAGTATGTGGACAAGCAACCATCACAACTGTATGAGTTTGTTTTATAATCAATTCCAAACCCAGGGGCATTTGGAAAAAAGAACTGTCAACCTCACATTTGAAATCAAACCTATGTCTGTCTGGCTCTTTCAATCAAATCAATCAAAGACAACCCTGACCACACACAAAAGGACATAGAGTGCTATCTATATTACATGGAGGCTTTTCATAATGAAAGTAAACTGTGTACATGCATTTTCCAGATCTATGTATTCCTTCATTGAACATTCTGATATAATAAAGTGCGTGATGTAATAGAGCTGCTTACCACACAAATATAATTTCCACACTCCTTTTGACCAGTTACTGTATGAGTGAAACAAATCTCATTGACCTACACTTTTCTCAAACATACAAACCACCCCCAGGGTGAAAATGTACTTATTAAACCTGATATTTTGATCACAAGATTATAATTTGTAATAATATCTAATAAAACATCAATTAAGACAGATGTCTCACAACATTGGTGTTTCCAAGGCTCGTCTATAGACTAGTCTTAATGACATCCTCAATATTAAAAGTGACTTAAGACATTTCTCGGTTGTCTCATGATACATTTTTGCCTTCTTGATAGCTCAAGCCGCATGTCTCAAAATGCCTTCATTTAATTTATTAAGATGTTTCAATAAAGGTTCACACAATATGTGATCAATATTCCAATGACTGTAAAGAAAAAGGTTCTAGACAACCCAGCCAGTCTGATGCGACTGATGGCTTCCCTTAGTTCTTTCACTGTGCATTTGTTAGCCACAACATCATGTTGCAGATACTATGTTCTTCATAATCTCTGCATCCTACGGCTGGAGTAATGGCCAGAAGAGAGGCATCTCAGACACCTTTAAGGCATCGGACACATTTATGGAATCGCCACAGACACCTTCAGTCGTTAAATAAAACCTTTGTTGCCACTACTACATTACCACTTAAGGAACTCCCATTTCCATGTAACATTCCACAGACCTCCCTTTCTTAAATAGTCTTGAGCACTCTCTTTCAGTGACACCATGTCATGACTGCACTTTTAACAGTATGATTTGCTGCAAATCTAGTCTAGAGTTTTAACCAGCCTCCTGTCCAGACCTTTGAGTCACAGCTCTTTGCTGTGTAATCAGTTTGCAAAACACATTATTTTATTCAAATAAATGCATGATATAATAAGGCAAACGATGTTGGGTCCTTAATGCAGCAGTTTCAGCCTCAATGCTTGGTTGATGAAGGTCTAGGCAGACGGGAGCCCTTGGTGATGGTCTCTTGCTGCGCACGTGGCTGGTGGAAGCTCAAGGATTCTGGCGTGTGAGTGAATTATTGACAGGCGCAACAAGTTTAAGGCAGGTTCTGCCCCTTCATATAAGAAATGCCCGTGCAATATGGCTCAAGGCCATTGCCCACAGAGAAATCAACGTCTTACATTCAGTAACTGAGGTGTGAACTTTAATACTGTTAATCACGTCTTAAACATATCTAGTTAGCTGTCCGTTAGTAAATATTGTGTCAACTTGCAAATTATTCCTACTAGCAAATACTTCTAGTTATTCTCTATACATGACATGTAGCATCAGCCGCTAAACCTTTGAATGAGCTCATCCGTATTAACTAAAGCTGTAAAGTAAAATGAAAGCTGAGTGGTAGATAGATGAGTAGAGCAGCTGCGTGTAACATCTGTTTTCAGGTAAGGGATATACCACATCTTGTGTTTGAACGCAAGATCCACATTTTCAAATGCATAACAGAGGAATTTAACCATTGTTTACTGTAAACTGGTCCATCTTTGTAAGGGTCATGTGTTTCAGGTGTGTCCTAACATAAGCAACTTTGACACTGTCAAAATATTTTACAGACTGTGTGGTTAGAGATCAGCATAAAGGAAGCAGACACTTATACCCGAACATGTGCAGCTCAGTTTCCATTTCTGGTGTTGTTTCTTATAGCAAGTGTGTTAAATAGTAATACAGTATACCGTGGTGTAGCTGTGATATCATGATGTTCATGTTTACTGGAGACACCACGGTTAAGAAGAGCTGGTAGGATGGTTTTCTTAAAGGAACATCTATAAGAAAACCATCCAAAACACTCTCTGACCTTCACTAATCAAAAGTGCACTTAATATATGTTCGTGAATAACCATAGATCGTCACAGAGCTGCACGAGTCAGCTCCAGGCGAGCAAACACATTTGGATGCAGGTTTGTATGCAACCACATACAAACCTGCATCAATGCATGGGCACCTAAATCTGGAACTCAGGCATGTAAACCACGTGCAGCCCTGCATGCCATTGACCGGAAAATAAAGGACCAATCCCGCAAAGAGACAGAGCTTTGGGACTTAAACACACACTGCTATAATCTACACTAACAAAGGTGCCTGCGCATTTCTATTAGGCCACGAGATGGAACAAAGTGCCACCTGCAATGGCCTCAAGCCACTCACACACATGTGATACCAACAAGGTATCACCAGTATACCTCAGTATGAGACATTTCATTTCAGGGACCGACAGATCAGAGGATGCAGAAACAATCTCCATCTGTGACATTTCTTACTAAGCTTGCCCCTGGACAAGGTTGTTTTTATATACAATACATGGCCTACTACACCTTCATTATTGAGTTTCCATGGCAAAGTCCAGAACATTGCCATGGAATCTCCAGAAACAAACATGGACAATGCTTTAAATGTGGCATTGTCATAAAGTGGGATGCCACCTTTTCCACAAATCAGTTTGTGAAATGTCTGCCCTACTAGATCTGCCCAGGTCAACTGTACGTGCTATAAATGTGAAGTGGAAGCATTTAGGATCAATAACAGCTCTGCCATGAAGCGGTAGATCAGGCAGAGTGGGGCCGCCAAGTGCTGAAGCATGTAACACGTACAAATCGCATGTCATCTGTTGTATCACTCACCGAAAAGTTCCAAACTGCCTCTGGAAGCAACTTCAGCAAAATAAATGTACGTCAGGAGCTTCACAAAATGGGTTTCCATGGCCGAGCAGCTGCATTAGACCATCATCAACATGCACAATGCCAAGCTTTGGGTGGAGCGATCTAAAGCATGCCACCAATGGACTCTAGAGCAGTGGAAGCTCTGGAGTGATGAATCACGCTTCACTGTCTGGCAGTCTGATGGATGAATCTGGGTGTAGCGGTTGCCAGAAGAATTCTACCTACCAGAATGCATGTTGCCTATTGGAGGGATGGATGGAGGAGGGGCTATGGTCAGGTTTGGGCTAAGCCCTTTAGTCAGTGAAGGGTCATCTTTTTGCAAGAGGACACAAAGACATTTCAGACAGTTTGGTGCCTTGAGTCAACAGTTTGGGGAAGGCCCTTTCCGGTTCCAGCATGACTGTGGCCCTGCGCACACAGCAGGGTCCTTAAAGACATTAGATGAGGGTGGCGTGGAGGAACTCGAGTGGCCTGCAAAGAGCCCACAACATAACTCCAACAAGCTTATATAGATGTGATGTTCCGGTGGCCACATACTTTTGGCCATATAATGAACATATACAGTACCCTCCATAGGTATTGTGACAATAAAGTCAACATTTTTCTTTTTGCTGCACACTCAAGACATTTGAAAATACAATTAATTTGGTTACATAATGTCACCATTTATTTATGTCCATTTCAACCCACATATAATTTACCAACTTAGAAAACTGGACTTTCAAAATTCCATCGTCCTATTTTATGTGAGCATATGTATTGGGAGATTTGGCTGACAACTTTTATTAATTGCTCAGGTGTTACCTGTTGCAATGATTGTTCGCACATAAAAGAGCTGTGAATGTGCAGTCACATTTCCATCCCAAATACATTTGCCTTTGGCAATGGTTTTTGATATCATTACACATTATCCAACATTCTGCTTAACAATTTATTTTGTTACTACATGATTCCATATGAGTTAATTCATAGTAAGATGGATTTCACAATTTTTCTACAATTTCGAAAATAGTAAAAATTAAGAAATTCCTTGCTAACAACTAAGCATGTCCTTTGTATGTATGATTTGGGTTAAGAATAATTCTGGCAGGTTAAGGGTCAACGTTAAGACAGAGGCATTAATTAGGGGTTAAGGTCAGGGTTAGGGTTAAGGTGAGGATTTACCCAGAGTCAAATCTCAACAGCATTGTCTCTCTACACACTGATCTAACAAACCATTGCCTCTGGTGAAAGGTTTTGAGATAAACAGAAAAGGAGTTTTCCTCACCCAGACAAACGAAGATCTGGTTTAATCTGACTGACCACACAGACACACACACACACACACACACACAGACACACACACCTCCACACACAAATATACATATTCATAAGCAAGACCACAGTGTAAGGCCAAAAACTCTGATTTTCTTCCAGTCTAAAAATACCCCATTGAACAACTTCGGGCAGGCAGCTGGGGACTAGTATCCAAGCAACAGGAGGCAATGCCGATATGGATTCCTCAGCTCTTCATCCCCCCACTTAATAATACAGTTGGGTAATGACCCTGTACTACACACACACACACACACACACTCACACACACACACACATGCACATACACTCTCACTCTCATTATAGTGCACTTGCTGGCACAAGCTTATGAACGGCAAGCATAAACACTCACACACATACACAAAGACACACACAATCACAAACACATTCAGAAGGGACAATGGCCCAGCAGTCGATCCCGGAAGACCCAAACATCGCTGGGTCTTACAGGGTCCTCTTGCAATGTCATACATCACATGTATCAGTCCTCTGAGTGACATCTGCTCTCACAATCCGGTTGTGTGTGTCCAGACAGAGGGAGAGTTTACCAAGGTTTCAACGTCCTCATTCATCTGGCTTCATTTCAGAGAGCATCAGATCACTCACCAGCCACCACACACCGAAAGAGACACACACACACACCCATGCTAACGCACACACGCTTATTTTACTAAACTTTTTGGGATCACTATTGATTTCCATTCAAATGTTTATCCTTTTACGGTAAACTTAAGCCTAACCTTTACCGCTAAAACTCCATTATAACCCCAACTCGAACACCAAGCCTTAAAAGCAATCCACATATAGGGCAAAATCTCCCCACAAGTCAGGATTTGATATGGTTTACTAATACACACACATATACACACACACACACACACACACACACACACACACAACTGGCACATGCACACAGTTAGGCACAATAATGTATTTCAACACCAAAATGTGCATATGATTGCAGACACAATGTCAGCATATGCAAAGGGTTTTGTGTAGCAAGCCATTATGCCCTGAAACACACCTGGGACGGATGGTGAAATGATGAGTATGCTACAGCCAATGGAACGACTTAGATGGGAGGAGGGAGGGGCTGAAGTGGCAAAACTGGAGCAGGAAGGGGCCGCTGTGAGGGAGCGGAAAAAGGTAGAATGGGAGGAGGAGGAGGAGGGAGGGGTGGAAGCAAGAGAGGGAAAAGAAGTAGAAGGGGAGTACTGGAATGGGGAAGGAGAAATGGAAAGGAGGTGAAAGAGGGGAAAGAGGTAGAAGACTACGATGGTTTGGAGGTAAGAGGGCGGAATGGTAGAAGAGGAGGAGAAACAGGAAGGATGGTGGATGTAGAAGGACAGGAAGAAGGGGTGGGGTAAGTGAGGGGGAAGAAGTAAGAGGGAGGGGCAAAGGGGCAGGGGTAAGGAGTGGGTGAGGAGTAGAGGAGGGAGCAGAGGAGCAAAAGCAGACCAGGTGCGTCAGTCTTCGCTGCTAAGATGTGTTTACTTTGCTTTTGCTACCATTTGGTTTTCAAATATCTAGTAGGAATGCTGTATTAAAATGCCAGTCACCTATCAGGAACATGGTGGGTCTACAACTCTCTCCCTCCTCTGTGTTGTTTGTCAGTTATGTCTGTCTGTCTGTCTGTTGTCAGTTTTGTATATGTGTGTGTGTGTGTGTGTGTGTGTGTGTGTGTGTGTGTGTGTGTGTATATTTGTGTGTGTGTTGTTGTCTGTAGATAGATGGTGTGACTTAGGTTTATCTGTGTGATTCCTCCTCAGTGTGTTTGGTCGATATGGCTTTGTGTGTGTCGTCCACCTATGTTCAGGTGCTGCCAAGTGCTTTCACAGAAAAGGATTTCCATTGTAATGCGACACAATGGATACCCCTGACCCTCCCACCGTCACCATGGCAATATGTGAATGACTTACAGTGGTTGGTATGACGACTGATAACTTGCCCCATACAGCACCTGGTAGAGGTATGTTGCTAGGTTAAGGTTAGGCATGAAAGTCAGGTTATTGCGGCTATGGTCAGGTCAAGAATGGGGTTACGGTTAGGGTTAGGAGTGAGGCAAAAGAGTCATTTTGAAAGGTACTAAATTGTCGGTCCTCACCTTGATAGTAAAGCCCACATGTGCGTGTGCCTCTGTGTGTGTGTTCCCGATACTCACAGCCTCATGCTCCATTTATAAAGCTATTCCTGACACATACCTAGAGTTTCATGTCATACCCTGTAGCCCAGTCATCCTACCAAACCGCCAGAAACTCCCCTGCCTATTAGCCTGAATACTGAACTGAATATTACTGTTTCACTGGTCTGCTTGACAACCTTCACGAAGCAGCCCCAGTGGAAGTGGTACTATACATCTGCAACAAGGGGATTTTGATGTAACCTTTTCATAATATCGGACAAAACATAGCCATGTTGGGTTGGTGCCGATATTTTCACGTAGTTCTTTTCGATGTTGAAAGAATCACAGGGCCAATCTAGAACAGATATTCTTCTACATGCAAACCCTATTCAGCCAGTCAAGTCGGTACTCACCGGAGTCAGAGCTGTACATGTAGACAAACTTGGTCCACTGGTAGTGGTCGATGACTCCCACCAGGACATCTTGTAGCTCCGGTCTCAGCTGGATCATGAACTGGTTGGCAGTCTCGATGGGGTAGGAGGGCGTGACGAAGCACACGTGGAGCGCCCCACAGAATGACATCAGCATGTTGACCGTCTTTCTGTCGTAGAGACCAATGATGGCGTACACACCTTTGGAGAACTGGGAGCAGACTAAAGGAGCAGGGGAGGAGAAGAGGCGGAAGAAGAAGAAAGGGATCAGAGGACATTCTGGACTTATCTCCTCCTCTTGAGAGAGTCAGAGATCAGGAAGTGTTTCTAACGATGCTAGGCAGTTTCACCAGAACATATGCGCTTCCTCTCCACCCCACAATGTTGAGCGTACAGGCACCCAATCCACAACAAGGACTAGTGCATCACCAGGTCCATTCTTAGATGATTGGGCACTTGCATTCTAAAGACCCATTTGTTGAACAAAGATCATTGCCTTGTCTGATCAATTCTGCATAGATTCGATCAGTACACTGCACAGATTTGATCAGTCTGCCTGAGATATGGAAGACGGAGTGAACACATGTAGTTCTCCTGTCTCTCATTTGCACTTCTGTTCCCCATTTTCTTCTCTTACTGCTCTACACCCTGTCACAATTCCTTCCTGTCTTGTAAGTTCTCCTTCACTGCTTCACCCCCTCCATATCTGTTCTGATCCTGTGTCTGTCATCCTGGCTCTTAACCACGTCCTCTACTTTCACCTGGCTGCAACACCTCTCGACCTGCCCAGCTCTCACCACTGGTCGGGTCTGAGCTGGCTTTGGGTTATTTTCTGCCACTTCTTGTCTGTAGGTGGGCCAGGCCTCACGTTTCCACGCATTCACCCAACAGATTGAGTCTCCAGTCTGCTCAGCCTGTTCAGAGCCCGGGGCCAGTTCACAGCGAGGGGCCTAGGGCCAAGAGGAGGGGCCGAGGGGAGGGAGGGGAGGGGACAGATAGACAGACAGAACTGCGCCCCAAGGCCTTGTGTTTGTGTGTGTTCCAAAGGCACGGTGACTCACCCTGTATACGCCTCTACCACCCTGAAATAGACTAGCCCACTTGCACCTCGGCACTCAGGAACTGCAACAGAAGATTCCCATGGTAACCCACCAGTGGATGTGATGCTTTCAAATCATTTCCCATTAATGGCAATGTTTCTCCTGTCATTTCCTGATGCAAGATTCATGCGCCCCCGCACCACCAATGAAAACCTCAATTTCAATATTCACCCATTCACACAGTTCAACGCTCCTGGCATCGCAACCCATATCTCAGTTGTGTTAGTTAATCCATTCTGCCTTCCATGCTCTGCTGATTCAATATGATCAGTGATTGTATATCTAAGCCTGCAGATTCAATATGATCAGTGATTGTATATCTAAGCTGGCAAATCCAGCACAATCAGTGATCAACGCAGTGATCCACATAAGGCACCAGTAATATAGTCCTCCCTCATTGCACAGACATCCTCAGCACACTACAAGGTGTCAGAACAGAGCAGGCCCTGGAGTTGGAGCTTTGACAGGAACAGTTTGTGTATCTGTCTCCTTACTGTAACTCTGACCAGATGGTTCTGTGCGAGATAGAAAGAGGGTGAGAAAGAGAACGACACAGGCCATGTTAGTATGACTAGCTGGAAGATGACAGGAGGGGTCAGAGACTCAGAGACCCACACAACTACTAAAACTCGGAGAATCGGTCCAAATGTCCACAGTGATTGCCATTCCATTCTCTTCTCTTGTTTTGTGCCCTCTCTAAACCTCTGACCTCCTATTCTTGAAGATCCCCAAGCAGATCTTTATGCTGAGGGATCCACTACTGTATACCACAAAACCATAGGAGCAGTGGGACTTAACCTTTCAGTCTTCAACACTGGAAAAGTACAGTATTCTACCATAGAGTATGGTTTCTTAAGTATCACAGGAGGATAGTCCCTTTGTCATTTTAATTTAGCGGTATAATATTTGTCAGAACTTTTGTATAGAGAACAGAGACCTGTTGCAACGGAAAAGCAGGCTGCAGAATTCAGGAAAACTACAAATGGACACACTGCAGGGCTTCACCCTTCCCATTCCCCGCCTAACTGAGTCTAATCCCCTTCTCCATAAGATTACAATTGATTATTTTTTGTCCTCTACGATGAAATCGCCAATTAGTCACATACAATATCTGCAAAACCACTAGCCCAATTTTGACTAAACGCACAAGCGAATGACTGATCTGGCCAGACCGATCCAGCATTTATGAAATTACAATCACTGACGGGAAGCTATTGTAATCAACATAAATGTGTTAGGCGATATCTCAATTGGCCTTGGGAAGGGGGGTTAAACAAATCAAAGTACATTTACTTTGCACACTCTTGGCATTCTCTATGCCTTCATGATCAATTATGCAATTAACAGGTGTGCCTTGCTAAATGTGAATATGTGGGATATCAATTGTGTTGTAACAAGGTTGAGCTGGTATATAGAAGACCATCATTGTCTGTACTGTAGTCTATATTATGGTAAGAGAGTAATGACAGTCCTGTACTTTTGGTTACTGCATGATTCTATAGGAGTATGTTCAAAGATTTGAAGTGTTCAATATTATTCTACAATGTGAAAATAGTACAAATAAAGAAATTAAATTAGTAGTTGCATATTTAGTAGTCAACTACTGACTGGTTAAGTATGTCCTCATGTGGATGAGAACAGAGAAGATTGGATGTAGGTCTGAGATGCATGGATGAGGCCAGAGGAGCATCGTTGAGGACAGCGAGGTAAAATCTGAATGAGGCCAGCGAGGTGTAGATGTAGGACAGAGAAGCATGGATGAAGCCAGAGAAGCGTGACTATAAGACAAAGAAGTGTGGAGGAGGCCAGCGAGGTGTGGATGAAGGGTGGAGAAGAGTAGATGAAGCATGGAGGTAGGACAGAGGCAGATGTCCCTTAGCCAGGAAACAGTATAGTGCCAGTGTAGTATGCACAAACAGACAAAGAGGTCTTACATATGACTGCACACACACTTTAATTAACACAGACACACACACACACACACACACACACACACACATAGTCCCTCCATTCTGGGGACTTGCGTGTTATTACTGTCTACAAAGACCAAAGGCTCAGAACACTCTGGGAATGCCACCACAACATGAGCGTGGGTCCAGTGGGACTGGGGAAGCTGATTGGGCCTTCTAGGTTCTAAGTCAACGACACATAATGGGACATTTCTAATAAGGCTTCCCATTAGGGAAGATGTATTTAAACAGATGGATTAAGATAACTGCATCCCAAACCACAACCTGTTTCCCTTTAGTGTACTGCTGTTGACAGGATTTCAGGTCAAAAGAAGTGCACTTAACAGATAAGCACATAACAGAATACACGGTCTCCCTCTACAGTGTATATTGTCTGGATGTTGTTTTAGCTTGTAACTAATTACTCTAAATGGTACACAAATGTACTTTGTCCCAATGGCAGATGATATTGTGTCTAACCTGTTATAGGAGCAGTGTTTGTGTGCGTCAGTGGGAATGCGTCAGTGTGTGTGCATGTGTGTGTGCTTACGTATTTCTGTCCAAAACCTCTTGTTCTAGCACCAGTGTGTTCCAGTATTCTTTTTTATCAAGTCCGTAGTCTGTTTCTGTGTCTGTGGCTTTCTGTGTCTGCCTGTATGTCTGCCGGTCTGTCACTATCTGGCTCTGTGTATGTCTATATCTCTGTCTGTCTCTATCTTTATTCAACCTCTGTTTATGTATAGTCTGTCTTTAACGTAGGTCAAAGTTATTGCGGAGACCAGTGTTACAGCATATAAAGCTCCTGAAAAAATTTAGAGACCACTGCACCTTTTTCTTTTCTTTCCAAAAATTTTGAAAAGGAAAGTTTTGAGGAACAGAAGAGTTGAATTTGCAGCCTTCATTTCCTCCCTCAAAACCTTCCTTTTTTACTTTTTTGGAAAGGAAATAAAAAGGTACAGTGGTCTCTTAATTTTTTCAGGAGCTGTATAAACATACAAATTTGAAAAAACATAATTATGAAAAACATTCACATAAATAAACAGAAAGGTCACTTCTTAAGACATTGCATTGCCCTACAAGCACCAACAAAATTGTAAGGAGCAAATTAAATGAAAGCAGTTTTCGCAAACTACCTTCATTATCTCTAAGATTAATCAGCTTGTCTGATGAATGCTGATTCTCCTATTTATTTTGGAAATAGTTGGAAAGTTTCTGCATTAAAGCCTCACATACAAACATCAACTAATGCCTGGCCCTTCTAGAACCCAGGGAGTCCAAGCCAGTGGAAGTGTATAAAAGATTGATGTGTGTGAAAGTTCATACCAGTAATAAAACGCACAGCTGCATGATAGACTGCATCTAGACGTTTCAGTGCAGGTTTCAGCTGAGGCAGGCGTATATACCGCATCACCATCATCTAGTACCGACATAAAAGTGTCATGTCCAATTTCAATGCTGCGCTGTGAAAAGAAGCCGATACCAATTCCATGCTTCTTCACCGACTCTGTAAGGTTTGTTTTGAAAGACATTTTCATCAAACAAAACTCAAAGGTATTTGTAGGATTCAACATGTTTTATAACTGTACATCAAGGGAAAAGATGTTAGCATCATCTAAATGTGGATTTTGGGACTTCTATATAAGGTCATGCTGAAACCGTAAGCAGGTGACCATAAGTCAATTCCTTTATCAAAATGGAATTATACAGTGTATCAAACACATATGACAGGTCAGTAAACCGAGATGCACAGTTTGTTTTTTCTTTTAGTATTTCGGCAATATCATTTACAACCAATGTTGTGGCAGAAATAACATTGAGGCCGTGTCTAAAACAATATTGACATAAGGTATGTTGCATCTATTCAGAATGCATTTGTCAGCTAAAAAAGAAAATAATATAGCTAAGTGGGACAAGGTATAGATATATACATAAATAATATTATATATAAAGTAGTCACTAATAACACCACACATGTAGTTGCAGAACATGGGTGGTTTTACAGACTTTGGGAATAACTCCAGAAATTAATGTTAGATTACAAAATAAGCATTACAGCTCCAGATACAAGTGGTGCAGAAGTTACCAGAAGACCTGGGGGAAGTTAATCAGTCCCAGTTGCCTTCTAAATGTTGATCTATAGCGAAGCATTTAGGCAGTCTTTAACAGCAAATGGAGACAGTGAAAAACCTAGCTTGACAGTGAAAAACCTTGCATCTGACAAATGCTTCATAATCATTAATCCCTTTTTGCATTTACATTTGACATAGTGATGGCATTTCTCTGAAACAGAGCTTGCTGCAATAAAGTGGTGATTGAAGGCATTATCAATTGCATTGTAATCAGTAATGAGCCCAGAGTCCAAAGCAATCAGTTTTGACAATGAGGTGGAAAAATTGTTCTTCATGGCTTTCCAGTTTTCCAGAATTCGTCTGGATTCCCATTGCAAACACAAAGTGTGTTTACATAGTAGTCAGATTTTGCTTCATTCCAATTTCTTATAAATGGAAATACTTCAACAGGTGTTTTTTTGTAAAAATTGCAACATCTCCACCTTGACCCATTATATCTGCTCTAAATACTTTTTCAGGTAGGGAAACAACCCAGAACTTGTGATTGAAAGGAAACTGCTCTCACAGCAACAACAGAAGAGATGGTGTGGAATGGCGAACACGGGTCAGGCCTAACGCTTGTATCAGTTCAGTTGACCAAGTATTTCCTGATGTATATTCCGATCATCTTCCACTAAGCAGTGCGCCCTTCTCTGCAGAACACTGAAATAGAAGAACCCTCCGCAGAACACTGAAATAGAAGAACCCTCCGCAGAACACTGAAATAGAAGAACCCTCCGCAGAACACTGAAATAGAAGAACCCTCCGCAGAACACTGAAATAGAAGAAACCTCCGCAGAACACTGAAATAGAAAAACACTCCGCAGATCACTGAAAGAGAAGAACCCT
>JACXGJ010002307.1:0-67648 GCA_016801105.1 Esox niger | reverse complement strand
TGTGACAGACAGGTGGAGTGCATGCCACGTTGCATGAAAGCTGTGATAAAAAATTAAGGTTATTCCACCAAATATTGATTTCTGAACTTTTCCTGAGTTAAAACATTAGTATTTTGTTGTTGGAAAATGAATATGAATTTGTATTCTTTGCATTATTTAACGTCTGAAAACAATGCAACTTTTTGGGTTATTTTTAGTACAGTTGTTGTTTTCTACAAATAAATACAATATTTGTATTTGGAATTTGGGAGTTATGTTGTCAGTAGTTTATAGAATAATAAAATAAATATTTTTCTCAAACACATACCTATGAATTGTAAAACCAGAGAAACCGAGAATTGTGAAGTGGTCTCTTAATTTTTTAAGAGACCACTACTCTTATGACTCCTACCCAAAAATAACTCACAAAACCTGCCATACACAGCAAACCATTTAATTACACCAGAGCTGGACTAAGGCGAAATGCGGCCCTGGAATTTGGTGCACAAATGTGTTAACATCCCTGCTAGTGGGCAGTTTAACTTAAACAGCATGATTATTACACAGGTGCAGCTTCTGCTGGGGACAGTCAAAGGCCACTGTAAAATGAGCAGTTCTGTCACACAGGGCAATGCAGTGGATGACTCAAGTTTTTAGGGAGCATGAACCTGACATTCTCAACGGCCATCAGAGACAGATAATATAAAGTGTATTTCTCTAACACATGCCCCCGTTAACTTCTCTTGTCAGAGAATCTGACAACACTTATCAACAACCTCCATAAACCATTGTAACTACAACCACAGACCACATGAAACAATAGATGAAGAACATCTGACTGCCTCATTCCCACTGGTACTAAACAGTGGTGTTTTACCCTAAAGTCAATTTATCTGTTCACATTGACACCGAGTGGCGCCAGTCGGCCAGTAGGCTGGGGCCGAGTAGCCCGGCTTTCTCTATTGGTGCCCAAGTCTTTAGGACTCACGACAGGGTTTGTGGGTTGACTTGTTACATGCACTGAAAACGCTAGATTTTGTGCTATTACAATAGCAATGTGTGTTATTTGCTTAGTCTTAGGCTTCATGTGATGGGTTTGATTTGATCAAACAAACAGGTCCCAAAAAAAAGAAGATAACGCAACAGCACAGGGAAGAAAACACTTGGAACGACCCAAGGTGGTACGATGCCATTAAGTCAACAGAAGTAAAGAGTGGTGAGACTAAGCATACTGAGCATGGCATTATTTACTACCACAAAATGATTGCCTTTTATTTTTCGGAACCGGAAAGCCAAATTGCGTTTATGCTTCCCTCCACATCTGAGCCCGTCCATAAGTCCTTGGTATCATTCGTAGTGTCAAAACAGGAACATTAGCATAAACCACTGGTGTAGCCCTGGTACCACGGTAAAGCACCAGTGGAAATGCGTTGCGATTCATCAGCAGAATTGTCTGGCACCAGCCACCCGATCAACTAAAGAAACTGGGTTTGAATAAGCAAAGAGTTATAAATGTGGCAAATGCTTAGCAAATTATAAACCCACAGACACCTTTCCATGTTATGTTAACATCATGGATGTCTTTACGAAAAAAAGAATTGTTGGCACAGTCAACACTGGATCCAATATTCTATATCAATACCTGTAATGAAATACTGCCTATTTGTGCCCCTACCTGTCTCAACTGTTGCTGCTCCAAGAAACTAAATATATATCCAGGGAGTCAAAGCCACCCTGCTGACCCACTGCATGGAACACCAGATATATCAAGATATTACACTCATCAATTACACTATAATGACATTACTGATAATACTTCCTGATGTGACACCATTTTGTCAGAGTATTAAAATGATACATTTAGTCATTGCACAATGTCAGCACACATTATTATACCATTTGCCAGTGGAGTCATGTCTTTAGTTACTGATAAGAAAACCATTTTCATCTGTAATTGCGTTTAAGAACATTGGCCCCTGGCTGTAGAGCACCAACAGTATCCTATCAAATTAGTGCTACTGTATGCAAGAAATGCCTCCCTTTCACGTTTTATTAGACAATAACTAGTCATAAAAGAGCAGACAATTTCATGCGTTTAATCTTGTACTGTAAATGGGAGAAAGAATTGTTTGATTACAAAAACCCTTGCAAAACCAATGGCCATATACGTACTGAGAGGAATCTGATTCTTACAGTATTTACTGTAAATTGAAGACCGCACCTGTCAATGCCTGAATCTGTGCTGATATAATTTGATTTGTCGATCAGTTTTGTCACACATCCATGACCAATGTATTCCCTCTATATTTATTCAACCAAGGCTAAGAGTACTCAGATACAAATCCTAAAGGTCCATAAAGAAAATGTTCAATAAGACAAAGGTCCGTTTATTAAGGTCAGCATCTCACCTGGCGGACATTCTCACGATGAATTAAGTGTCATTCAGACTCAAATACAGGCATAGTCTCATGTGTACTGAAAGGTATATACCTCGCAAAGTATGCTGTATGCAAATTGGAATTCTGCACTCAGCTCTTGTTCGTTATCAAATAATTCAGATTTCCAGGGAGAATGTATCTAACTTGCGGGTGACAGGGAGACTACTGGAGTTGGCATGTCTGTCAATATGTTAATATTTGTCTTCTGATTCATATTTTTTCTGTAATGTTTCAGTTTTGCAACTAAGAAAGGAAGATTCCATTAAAATACAAGAAAAGCCAAGCCTTGTGTATTTATTGGAGAACTGCAAGGACAGTACACTCTTTAAAATGCAGATTTTCACTGTCAACTTCTCTTTTACTGGACATATTTGAACATGCCATTTAAGATTTATTTTTAAGATTTAATCACATGCAAAATCTAGGCTAGCTACAAACTAACTGTTGACAATGGCTGTGCTGTCAACTCTCAACCATTTAACCAACCCCATGTCAACCCATGGCTGAATGTGACTGGACCAAATTAAAGCAATTGCAAAGATATTGTTTGCAATGTCTACAACCAAAGCATGTTTTCTGCAATGTTGCAAAACTGGACTGGATACGATAGGGGGCAGTGAAATACCGTTGTACTCAAAAGTTTGCATACCCTTGGAGAATTTGTAATATATGCACCGTTGATAAAGAGTGAGCATGAAAAACACGTATTTTGTTTCTTATGGGATTCACATTCAACTGTAGGTCATAACAGAATGACCCAATCATAAAACAAAACAAGGCAACAAAGAAAAAGATTAACTGACCTCTGTTCAAAAGTCTGCATACCATTAGTTCTTAATACTGTGTATTGCTCCCTTTAGCATCAATGACAGAGTGCAGTCTTTTGTAATAATTGTCTATGAGGCCCAGAATTATTGCAGGTGGTATAGCTGCCCATTTGACTTGGTAAAATGCCTCCAGGTCCTGCAAAGTCTTTGGGCGTCTTGCATGTACCGCATGCTTGAAATATCCCCAGAGTGGCTTGATGATATTAAGGTCAGGAGTCTCTAATGGCTGCTCCAGAATCTTCACCTTTTTATGCTGTCACCCCAGGAGGATCAACTTGGTCTTGTGCTTAGGGTCACTGTCGTGCTGGAAAGTCCAAGAGCGTCCCATCCGCAGCTTTCACGCAGAAGAATGCAGAATGATTTCCCGTGTCTTTAGAGCTCACACACTCCAAAATCATCAGTGAGCCACCACCATGCTTCACAGTGACCCCTCTCCAAACATATCGATTATGGTTGTGACCATAAAGCTCTATTTTGGTCTTGTCACACTAAATTACAGTGTGCCAGGAGCAGTGAGGTGTGTCAAGGTGTTGTTAAGCATATTGTAACTGGGCTTTTTTGTGGCAGTAAAGGCATCTTTCTGGCAACTCCACTATTCAGCTAAGTTTTGTTCAATTATTGTCGTAGTGTGCACAGGTGTGGGAAATTCATCTATAATTGACATTTTCAACTGTGTGTGTCATCTTGTGTTGTCTGTAACAAGGCCAAACATTCAAAGGTATGTAGGCCATTTGGGTGATTTCTGTTATCATTATGATTTAAAAAGGAGCCAAATAACTATGTGATTATAAATGGCTTCATATGATCACTACCCTTAAATTTCTAAATCAATGCCAAAATTAAAAAAAATGCAATGCAAACTTATAAGCACAACAGCAGTTCACTTTGCCAGTAATCTGAATGACTGTGGCAAAAATAAATCCATGGCAGGGTAATTTCATGAGCCCCGTTTTTTATTATTTATTACAGACAAATTTGAGGTTGGCTGTCAGAACATACAGTAACAATATATAATCCAATTGATTAAGAATATGGGAAGGGGTTTCATTAATGATGTCTGAGTGTGTCTGCAATATTAACATTTGCCATTTAGTAGACAATTTTATCCAGAGCAACATACAGGAGCAATGATTGTTAATTTTTTGGCTAAAGGAAAGAACTAGAATAGATTTTTCATCTTGCCGTCTTGGGGATTTGATCAAGCAACCTTTAAGTTTCTGGTAAGATGTTGTAATTGCTAATCTGTCTGCCACTATGTCGTGAATGTGTGTGGGGATTCACAGATGTAAGGATGGATGTCAAAATGCAACTGACCCAGCAATGACACTGACAAAATGGCAACTTACGAAATTCCTGTTTAATTATTAAAAATGGAAAATGGAAAACAAACCAAATGCACAGTTCAAATGTTTACTTCGATAGCAAGTTGATCTGAAAACAAATTAAAAGTGAGTTTAAACAGTTAATTGCTTTTGTTGAAATGCCTATAGGTTCAATACAACTGCTCTTAACTGGTTTTCAACACATTGCATTCTTTGGAGCTTGATAACTGATGTAGCATACAACATATAATGCAGCAATATAACGAACACAACGAAAAGCCAGAGCTTGAGGACCCTAGGTACCTTAGGTCTCACATTTGGGAATGTAACAACTTTACAGTTCCAAGATTTTCCCCCTATAAACATGTGTAAGCAGAGGCCTTCCAAGAATTGTTTAGCAATAAATGTTAGCTAGAACATAACCGTTGTATGTCACATATAACGTTAACCACCAGACAATCTCATCGTGAGTATACAAGCAATCAAACAAATTGAGCCTGCTAGAGAGCTATTTCAGGTATTTGTATAGCAAATCACTTTCTTGTATCCACCTTGTTAAATCTTTCACCACTTTATTTTATTTACAATAGCCATGACTTGCAATGCAGAATATTTATGACTGCGTGTCGGGCTACTTGATAAGTTTTGTAAATGTAAACGTAAGCATGCATATGTGTTGCATATGGAAATATGATAAATCCCCACATTTTTATGAGCATGCATATCGTAGGATTTCCACACACACCTGAATTAAGTTGGAAACGTACACAAGATTAATGAAACGAGACCCCTGGTCCTTGTCTATCTATTTTAAATGCTAACATTCCAACACCACATAAATGAAACTTCAGGCATATCAATCTGTCCAGTTAGGAAGCAAAAGTGATTGTGAATCCATGTCACCTGTTTTGCTGCAAATGAACGTGACAACAGGTGCACTGGAGAGGCAACAGCAAAACAACCCCTAAAAGGGAATGGTTTTGTAGGTGGCGGCTATAGACAATTGCTCTTTCCTTATCCTTCCTGACTGATTGTTCTCTAGTTTAGCATTTTGCTAGTGTCCTTGTCACTGCTGGTAGCGTGAGGCGGTACCTGCAGCCCATTCAGGTTGCACAGGCAGTCCAGCTCCTCCAGGTTGGCACATCCATAATTAACATCGCAAGAAGGTTTGCTGTGTCTCCCAGTACAGTCTCAAGAGCATGAAGTAGATACCAGGAGATGATCCGTTACACAAAAAGAGCTGGACAGGGCCGTAGATGGGCATCAAACCAGCAGCTGGATAGGTATCTAATCCTTGGTGTGAGGAGCAATACGTGGAGCACTGCCAGATCCCTACAAAAAGACCTCCAGCGGGCTATAGGTGTGCCTGTTTCTGACTAAACTGTCAGAAACAGACTCCATGAGGGTGGTATGAGGGCCCAACATCTGGGTTGTGAGGACATGTGCTCACAACCCAGCACCATACAGCTCGAATGGCATTCGCAATGAACACCAGAATTCCCATATGAGTATTGCTTCACACAGAGCACATGTGACGGATGTGAAGGTGTCTGGAGATGCTGTGGTGAATGTTATGCTAACTTAAACATCATCCAGCAGGAATGGGGTGGGTCAGTGATGGTCTGGGGAAGCATATCCTTGGAGTGTCGCACAGACCTCCTCATGCTAGCCAACGGTACCGGGATGAAATGCTCAGACCCATTGTCAGACCTTATGTTGGTGCAGTTGGCCCTGGGTTCCTCCTGGTGCAGGACAATGTCTGGCTTCATGTGGCCAGAGTGTGTAGGCAGGTTCCTGGATGACAAAGGCATTGATGCCATTGACCGGCCCTCACATTCCCCATACATTAATCCATGTTGTGCCACAGACTGTCCAAGAGCTCACTGATGCCCTAATCCAGAACTGGGAGGAGATAACCCAGAACACGATCCACTGTCTCCTCAGGAGCATCCCCAGATGTTGGGAGTGCATACAGGCCCATAGGGGCCATAAACACTGCTCAGACACATGAGTTGCAGTGATGAAATTCACGCAATTTGTAACAGCTTGTAAATTTTATTGCTTATTTTGATTTTGTGTTTAAGTTTCAATTCAGCCCTCAATCAATGGGTGATTTTTGTTTTCATTGACTGTCGTTATGCCATTTTGTTGTCAGTGAATTACACCATGTACTGTAAAGATTTTGATCTTTAATATATTTTGTTCATCGAGACCCCATGTGTGATTTAAGTGTTCCCTTAATTTTTTTGAGCAGTGTATTTAAGCTGCACGTATACTCAGATAACATAAGAGATCACATAATTGTGTTCTGTTGCATGAAAAATATGCTGACCCGACCAAGTAGATATTGGTTTTGGATTGGAAAAGGAAAAGATCTTAGTGACTTTCAAAGATGGTTCATTGTTAGGACACAGATGACAGGAGCTTCAGTCAAAAGACTGCTCAACTGGCAGGAGCTTCAGTCACAAAGACTGCTCAACTGGCAGGAGCTTCAGTCACAAAGACTGCTCAACTGGCAGGAGCTTCAGTCACAAAGACTGCTCAACTGGCAGGAGCTTCAGTCACAAAGACTGCTCAACTGGCAGGAGCTTCAGTCACAAAGACTGCTCAACTGGCAGGAGCTTCAGTCACAAAGACTGCTCAACTGGCTAGTATTTCAACAGGAACCGTGACTAACCACCATCATAATCAAAACACCAAAATACTAAAACAATAATTGAATAAATGTTGTTCCAACCTTCCAATAGTGTTCTAGACACTCCTAGAATTTATGCCAATGCGAATTGATGCTATTCTGGCAGTCCGCATCTCTAACCACTACGCTATTAAACTAGGGGTAGTCAGCCAGTCAGTCAGTCACTCAGTAAAATGAATTCAGACTTCTTGTCTGGCTCTGCTTATGTGGTCTGGCAATAAGAGAAACTAGTATTAGTAAATAGTTGGATTCTTGGGCCCTAAAAACCAGGGACCAAATGTGTAATCTTGATGTTCTGATAGACTCAGACCTCACATTCATCAGCCATATCAAAGTGGTCACCAGAACAGCATTCTATCATATCAATAATAAAGCAAGAATCAAGGGCTTGGTGACCCAAAAAGACCCATGAGAAGATCAAGGCATATAGTGAACAAAATACCATCCCCAATGTGAAGCATCACTGTTGTTTTGTGGGTGTGGGACCTCTAAAGGCATGGGGAATCCTGCAAAAACTGATGGCAAGATAAATGTTATCAGAAATTGCTGGCAGAAAATTTTTCTACCCGAAAGCTGTGCATGAAACGCTCTTGGACTTTCCAGCATGACAATGACCCTAAGCACAAGGCCAAGTTGACCCTCCAGTGGTTACAGCAGAAAATGGTGAAGGTTCTGGAGTGGCCATCACAGTCTCCTGACCTTAATATCATCGAGACACTCTGGGGAGATCTCAAACGTGCAGTTCATGCAAGACAACCAAAGACTTTGCAGGACCTGGAAGCATTTTGTCAAGGCAAATGGGCAGCTATACAACCTGCAAGAATTCAGGGCCTCATAGACAGCTATTACAAAAGATTACACGCTGTCATTATTGCTAAAGGGAGCAATACACAGTATTAAGAACTAATGGTATGCAGACTTTTGAACAGAGTTGAGTTAATCTTTTTCATTGGTGCCTTGTTTTGTTTTATGATTGTGCCATTCTGTTATGACCTACAGTTGAATGTGAATCCCATAAGAAATAAAATACCTGTGTATTGCCTACTCACTCTTGTTTTCTTTACAAATGGTACATATACACTGCGTGCACAATTATTAGGCAAGTGAGTATTCTGATCATTATTTCTATGTAAATTTTTCAACTCCAAACCATACTATAAACTTGAATGCTCATTAGATTGAATCATTTTCAGGCAAAAATATTTTGGTGTAATGAGGAAGGGTGGGCAACAGAGAATAACACCTAAAATCAAGATGTGCATGATTATTAGGAAGCTTTATGACCTCAGGTAAAATGGGCAAAAACGAGATTTAACTGACACTGAAACGTCAAACATTTTGAAATGCTTTTCAGACAGATGCAACACTCTTGATATCGGCATGACCACCGGACAATCAAATGTTTTGTTGCGAATATTCAACTAGGGTGCAAATAACGCATGGAGGAGAAAATATGCAAATCAACTGCAAAAGACTTGAGAAGAATTATACATGAAGATAAAAGGAACCCAGTATACTCCAGTGCCATCTTATTCCAAAACTGATGCTAGAATAATGACATGGCTCCCTTCCTCTCCCAACTTAAATCCTACTGAGAATTTGTGGGCCCTTCTCAAATGTGAGATTTACATTCTGGGAAGAATATATACCTCTTTGAACAGCATTCAGGAGGCTTTGGTTGCTGCTTCAGTGAAAGTTGATCGAGAACAGATCAAAAACTGAGACTCCATGGATGGAAGTCTCATGGCAATTATTGAAAAGATGGGTGCTTACAGTGCAAATAATTTTTCTGGATTTTTGGGTTGATATTCTGTCCCTCACTGTGCAAATAAACCTACCATCAAAAGTATAGGGTGATCATTTCTTTGTCTATGGGCAAACGTACAAAATCAGCATGGGACCAAATTATTGTTTTCCGCACTGTATGTGAAGTACAATAAATGAAAGAAAATAAAAACTTCAATACATGAGTGTGAATACGTGGTCTGGATTGCTATATATATTATTTTTAAGTGCAGATAGTATATCTCATTAATATATAAATAGAATGATGTTAAACACCATTTCATTTACCACAATTAGAAGATAACAATATGCAGGGATAATTCTTGGTTTAGGTGAAGTCCTTGAAAAATGAAACAGTAATGCCTTAAAGCTTGAAAGACTGATTTTGTCATGTTCGAATAAACCCTATACTTGGTACCATGTCACCAATTTATTTTGTTTTCAAGGGAAACTGCAGCTTATTTAGTGTACAGCACTTCAGATTGAACTACATCACACAATTGATGGAGAAGATAGCAACAGCAAGGGATTGTTGTTTGTGTGAGCCCCCTTTAAACGGTCCTATTCACACCGCAAATCTCTGCATTCACCCTGCCCTCCTGGCTCATTGAGGAACTAATTGTCCATGCGTGTCTCGTAGTCACGCAATGATCAATGCCTTTCTCCCTTGTGTGGGTGCCTGAGCCACTGCTTTGTTCCACAAAGTTCACAGAAACGGGAGGTGTGTCTAAAGATTTGTAATCTGGGTCAAACGGAGGTAGAGAGAACAGGGGAGAAAGAAGCGTGCTGCTTTCTGGCTGCTTATCTAACAGACATGGGGCAGTCTAGACCAGTCTTAAGGGGTTTGAGTATATTCAATAAATCCAGTGCTTTTTCCAGACATAGTTTATGCTTTCTGTTGTAGACCTGTTTAAGACAACGTTCTGCTCTGCATTGCTGTCAGTGGTCATGCTGTGGAATGTATTCTGTCCCAGTGATAGGGAAGCAATCAGTAAAGTTAGCAACAACCTAAGCTATTGATGGGTGTCAGTCCAACATATATTGACTCTGAAAATATGTGATCTTATGTACCAATGTATTCAGAGAGGGACAGTAAAATATAAGAAAGTGATGGTAGAGAGTGACAGAGGATGAGGAAGAAAATGTTGGCGAGGGTTCTGCTACACAGGAAGCCTGCAGAATTATGAGAATTATTACAACCCAGCCTGCAGCGATGTCTGAACAGGTGAGGTAATGGTCCGCCACTTGTAATTGCAGAGAAGCCATAAGAAAAATGGGGCGGCCAGTCTAACTTAATTTGTAATGGATTTCTCCCTCCCTCGCTTCCCTCTTTATGTTGCTTTATTTAGGACTATAGTGGCACCGTGACCTTCAGAAGATATTGCTCAGCAGGCTCTGTCGGAGATTAAATGAGTGGGTCACTCAATACTGAATCAGCTTGGATTGGGATGAATAGGCAATTAAAGAAAGTATAATAATTTTCTAATAAATCAAACAAATAATTAACTACTGGTCTGGTGAGGTCAGTCCAATACACCATTGGGGACACAATTACTGCACTCCTGGACATCTATTCCCCGCAATGCCTCAGACAGGCCACAAATGACCTAATGGACCTCAGCCACCTGAGCCATGCGCTTTTTACATTGTTACCATCTAGCAGACAGAGACGGTTCTGGAGCACCACAACCATGATAACGAGACTGAATTAAAGTAAAGCACCCCTAATTTGCAATTGCAAGATTTCTACCACAGCACATTGATGAATTATTGTCAAGAACAAAGTTTATCTCATCCACAAGGACATCCACACAGTCTCTTACACCAACTATTACACCATCAACCCAAACTCAATGTACCACCCCGTTTCCAAACGGGACGCTGCATAGTTGGGACGCTGCATAAAATGCAAATAAAAACATAATACAATGATGTGTAAATCATTTATCCATATATTTAATTGAAAAAAGTACAAAGACAACATATCAAATGTTGAAAATTAGAAATGTCATTGTTTTTGGAATAATACATGCCCATTTTGAACTTGATATCAGCTTCACATTTCATGGACCAATTGATCGGCCAGCATTTGTATTGTACTGCTTGAGCTTGAAATGTCCCCGATATTTCAGACCATTTGTGCTTTCCAGCGTTTCTGCTCTGTTTATTTTACTGTGGTGCTTGCACAACCATAGCTGCCACAGAATAAAGAAGAAACAGTTACAGTAGGTCTGGAAATGATTGGACACAGACACAAGTTTTGTTATTTTAGCTATTTACCAAAATACATTCAAGTTACATTTATATAAAGAATATGGAATCTTTCGTGATTTAATTTGAGGGTATTCACATCCAAAAAACAGGTACGGTTTAGCAACTACAGCTCTTTATATGTATCCCCCTTGTTTTCAAGGGGCCTAAAGTAATTGGACAAGTGACTGAAAAGCAGTTTCCTGCACAGGTGTGGGCTATTCCTTCCTTATTAATTCATGAATAAAGCAGGTAAAAGGTCTGGAGTTGATTCCAGGTGTGCCATTCACATTTGGAAGCTGATGCTGTGAACCCACAACATTCGGTTAAAGGAGCTCTCAATGCAAATGAAACAGGTCATACTTAGACTACAAAAAGAAAACAATCCATCTGAGAGAGCAGGTACATTAGGAGTTGCCAAATAAACAGTTTGGTACATTCGGAGTAAAAAAATAATGCACTGGTGAGCTCTGCGACACAAAAAGTCCTGGAAATCCACAGAAGACAACAGTGGTGGATGATTGTAGGATCTTTTCCATGGTAAAGAAAAACACATTTACAACATCCAACCAAGTGAAGAATACTCTTCAGGAGGTAGGCATATCATTATCCAAGTATACCATAAAGAGAAGACTTCACAAGAGCAAATACAGAGGGTACACCACAATGTGCAAACCATTCATAAGCTTCAAGAATGAAAAGGCCATATTAGACTTATTTGCCAAAAAACTAAGATCAGCCTGTATCAGAATGTTGGGAAGAGAAAAGTATGGAAAAGGCTTGTAACGGCTCATGATCCGACGCATACCACATCATGGATAAACATGACAGAGGCAGTGTGATGGCATGGGCATGAATTGCTTCCAACGGCACTAGTGTTTATTGATGATGTCACAGAAGACAGAACCAGCCAGATGATTCTGAAGTGTATAGAGATATATTGTCTGCTCAGATTTAATTTGAAGTTGATTGGACGGCTCTACACATTACAGACGGCAAAGACCCAAAACATACTGTGAAAGCAACCTGGGAGTTTTTAAGGCTAAGAAGTGGAATATTCTGCAATGGCCTAGTCAATTGCCTGATCTCAACCTGATCAAACATGCATTTACTTTCTGAGAACAAACTTAAAGTAGAAAGACCCATGAACGAACAACAACTGAAAACAGCTGCAGTAAAGTCTTAGAAAAGCATCACTGAGGAGGATTCTCGGCATTTGGTGATGCGCTCCAGACTTCAAGCAGTCATTGCCTGCAAAGGATTCTTGACAAAGTATTAAAAATTAACATTGTATTTTTGATTGTTTTAATTTGCCCAGCAGGGGAGAGAGGGGAAGACCACACAGCAACTTCAGTACCAGAGGGGATCAATAAACGATTAATTTCCAGCGCAATATACTTTTCACCAGTAAATCTCTTTCTTTAATTTGTTTTTTTAATGATGTTAATGTCTGAGTTTAATGTCTTAGTTTAAAGTGCAACTGCTAGCAACAACATAAAATTACCTCAGGACAGTCACATTCATGTCAGCTATCGAGTGGCAACTCGAACACCCTCCACCTCATCCAGTTGGATCCTCAAAGCAGGCAGAGCCTGGTTTCTTTCTCTTTGTACACTAACTTGTTTATTTCCTTGAAAAAGATGAAAAACAATGTCCATATTTACCAATAATTTGTATCTAAAATTGGGAAAATCACATTATTACTTTCTTGTTTAACAATAATATCATATTCATAGATCGAGGGCGATTTGATGAAATATGTAAGAAAGATATTACATTGGGTGATAAACTGAATGATTTGACTTAATTCATTTTTTGTTATTAACGAATTGCGCAGTCGATAACATTTAAAGTTAACGTTCCCCTTGACTTCAGTAGTTTTTTTATGAGTTGTGGGAGGTAAAAACCGAAAGGTGCACTGTCACAGGAAGTGTGAGATAGATTTTCATTGTAACAAAGACATTGGAAAACAAAGTACCAGATTTGTTGACAAATAATAAATTGCATAGGCCTACTAAAAATAGATAACCATTTGGGGTGTAACGTATCTGTGCCGTTCAGTACAGCACGTTCGCTTTGGTTCATGTTGAGATCTGAATGAATATGGTCTAGTATTAACTTTTTTGTTTGCAGAACAAAAATTCAGAGTTAATCCCTGGAGATGGATTTTGGGGCCGTACTTTAGCAAGTGAATTAGCGTAGCACATCTAATGCAGCATCGTACATATATATATGACGAATGCAAACGTTAAGCCAAACCTACTGTGCCTACAGTTTTTCTTGGAATTATGGCCGATAATAATAATAATAATAATTTAGCCACTGTTTACAAGATTATACCTTGTTTATAACATAATAAATTTAAATAAATGTTATAGTTCAGTAGTAGGCTGTACCCTAGTGTTAGACTGATTACCTGCCTGGCCGATTATTTGTGCTGATTTTTGCCATTAACTACTTTAGCCCTTGGATATCAGCCAAGCCGATAATCCCTTTCATGTAGTTGATCAAAAAGTATCTGGATCTCATGTAAATTGATTCTCCAATCAAGCAAACAAGAAATACCTTTCATAAGTATTTCTTATGAAAGTCTGATGTAACTAACCGTCTCCAACTGAAAGAGTTCACAGGTAAACCAAACATCTCCGTGAAATGGTCTTGCATCATTTTTAGGTTTCTTACAAGTACTTGGGTGCATGTTAATTAAATAATTCATTACATTCAGATGAACCAAATTACTTTACTGATTATCAGTATTTAATCAAATACATACAAAATATTTCAGCTGCTTTTGCTAATTTGACCAAAGGTTTCATTAAACAAAACCCTTGTGATGCTCTGTAGTTAATGTGTTAATAACATTCATATTCAGTCACAATCCCAATTAACCGAAAAAGTTAATTCCCTTCCACAGCTTTCTCTTAAAACAGTTCACGTGTTTTAATGTTTTTGCCTTCATACCTTCCCTTTAAAAAGTAAAGGAAAAATTGCTGCTTCAACCCTAATAGGTTTTTCATTGCAGTTAGCCTGTCATACTACTCCAATCAAATGATGTAAGACGAAAGGGGAAAGCACTGAAATCCCACTTCCATACCAAGTGTACCCAAAGGAACCTGGACATGAATCAGACCTTGATCAGGGCAGCTGAATGCATGTAAATGACACTGCTCCCTGCTGCAGTTCTTTTTTGCTCACACATGTAAATGTCAAGTGATGTTATAGTGACTGGCCCTTCCTACCAGCTCAACCAAAAAAGAGCCGAACAATGGGAGCCGAACAAGGAGAAGAACATGAGTCACTGTCTCTAAGGAAGTTTGTGGCTTATTTTGAAAGTGTGTGACCCTGTGCGTGTATGTCTCTGTGTCTGAAGTATCTTTGCATGTGCATGTAAGTCAGTGTAAAACAGAACATGATACTACTCAATACTCATAAACATCAAAAGCATGTCTTAGCCACCTTAATGTTGAATATTCTTAAATTACCTGTATACTATATATTTTGGCTGGGGTGTGACACATTATTCTTAGGCAGCTGTGCAACAAAACGCAAAGCTCAATTTAAATGAAAAATAATTATCTGGGACTGTCTGGAAATGTCTTCATGTTATTAGGGTGGAAAAATGTATGACTCGCTTTGATGTATTTCAGTATCTCATGCAGAAGTACAGCAAACCAACAACAACATTGCTGCTGTGCTCCTCACTGGTGTGTCACGCTGGGACAGTCCAAAAGGTGACACCTCCACAACTCAGCAAATCCTAATGGCAATTTGACATTTATCACAATGTCAAATTTAAAATAAAAAATCAACAGTTGTTGCCAGCATCCCCTTTACCAGGCCAGGGCTAATGCTAACCACTTAATTAAAAAAATCCCCAAATCATTGTGTATGCAGGCAGTTCATATTTTCCAGTTCTTCTGACAGGAATATGGAACAGCTGCTACGCTCTCCAGGGAGCAGACCCCTGGCACTATGTGAAGTGAGGTTCCGTCCCTGCTGCAGAACGTTATTTTCAGCTGGGCCCCCAATCCGCTCTCCCATTCCGCACACTCTGCCCTTGACACAACGCAATGCCTGAATTTACTGACCTAATTTCCAGCCCAAGTCCAATGTTTATCTCCCATTTTACTTTTTGACACATACAGTACCTCCCAAGCTCCCTGGAAAAAGACTCCACCACTATATGACTTCCACTTTTCCCCATCATCTCGTTCCAAGCAGAGGAGGTATAGGTATTTTAAAGGGGACGGTCAACTGTTCCATTGTTCTTAATTCAACACCATAAATTTCTGAAATTGAGGAAAGTGAAGTAAGCATAGCGGAAGAGGCGCTTCTCATAAATCAGAAGAAATCTGCTGAGACATCGAGCAGATGGTGAAGAAAAAGCCCTGCACTCCCATCTCAATTCCTCCTTCATGAGGCATTTCAGAGCTAAACAGCTTTGCTGCAGCATCAGGGCTTGCAGATGAAGGAATATCAATATTGCAAAGTTGTTTTGTTCAGGGTCCTCATTCCACTTCTCAATCCCCACTGCTGAATGATCAATATTGAGTGTGGTCCTTCATCAAAGTTTCAATTAAGTTTTTTTTTTATGAAACCGTATATCACACAGAGATGAGCAGCGATTCTGCATTTGCAAGATGTTATCAAATTACTTTTGTGTGTGTAGACATTTGTATTTCCGTATTTTATATTTTATAGCAATTTAAAGAAATTTAGACTGAGAATAAATGTAATTTTGTTGGAGAATTGTGGAGAATTATAATAACCAGAATGAATTGCAAGTAATCCTTTTTAGGTTAACTTTTGCATTTTGGTAAATGTACATATACAACATCAAATTCCTCAGATATACAGTGTAGACACTGTAAAAGTAATAAATTACTATTGTAGATGGAAACAGCAGATTTTTCATGGAATATCCATCTAGGCGTACGGTGGCCCATTACCAGCAATCATCGCTCTGTTCCTATGGCATGTTGTGTTTGCAAATCCAAGTTAATCATTTTGAAAGGCTAATAGATTATTATGCAATTGTTTGCAATTATGTTAGTACAGCTGAAAACTGTACATTTTTAATATCCACTACTTTAATATCTGGGCATTAGCAGTTGTGGGTTTGATTACAGGCTTAAAAGGGCCCAAAACAAAGAACTTTCTTCTGAAACAAGTCAGTCTATTCCAGGATACTGCCCTTGTAAAGAAAAAGAGATTCCAGGATACTGGCCTTGTAGGCAGAGTTGCAAAGAGAAAGTCATATCTCAGACTGGGCAATAAAAAGAAAATATTAAGATGGGCAAATGAAAACAGACACTGGACAGAGGATGATTGGAAAATGTTTGAGGTTTTTGGATCACAAATGTTATGTTCGTCAGATGCAGACCAAATCAAAAGAGTCTGGAGGTGTTCTTAATGCCACCTGTCAAGCATTTTGGAAGCAATGTGATTGTCTGGGGGTGCTTTGGTGGTGGTAATGTGGTACGACCATATGGTATGTAAGGAGTGCCCATCAGGGAGTGCCCATCAAGTGGGAGGTGTTACAGGAAGCATTGTGTAAAATCTCTTCAGATTACCTCAACAAATATACAACTAGAATGCCAAATGACTACAAGGTATTTAATTGTTGAAAATTGAGGATTCTTCAAGGAAAGCAAAATTTGAAAGACACAATTATTATTTCAACTTCAATAATAAATATTATTTCTTACCTTCTTTTCACGTTTGTTCTCATAGAAAACAATTCTATGTGACCCCAAACCTTCATAAAAGTGTATTTGTATATGTGTAGATATAAATATAAAACAACAGTACTCAAACCCCTGCACAAGTACAATGATGCTTTGTACTGTTTTAATTTTCATTTTAAAACACTTGACACTAAACTCCATTCTTCTTCTTGGCAGATTTGCTCCAGGTTTTTCGGATTGGTTGAACCCTTTTTGACCACAGCTTTGAAATAGTGCAACAGATTCTCAACAGGACTGAGATCAGAACGTTGATTGCCCCAGTAAGGGTGCGGCCACATATAGGTTCTGATTAATGATTGTCATGTTCACACTGGCTACTTCCCAGCAGGGAACTCTGTATGAATGATCCGTTTTCGTGCAAATGCAAGACATCCCTTCTTTCTGCTCTTAACTCTCCTCCCAAGCAAACTGAAGCAGGTTTTCTTGCAGTATTTGCTTAATCGTTTTGCTCTATTTTTGCTTTCATTTAACAAGATCCACTGCTGAGGAGAAGCATCCCAGAGCAAGAGGCTGTCACCCCCATACTTTCCTGTAGAGATGGAGTGTCTTGAGGACTGGGCAGTGTTAGGTTTGTACCACAAAATTATTTGAGTTTTGAACAAAAAGCTCTATGTTGGTTTTCCTCTTTCAGGTGGTAATTCAAGTATCAGCTGCTTTCAAGTCTAACCCTAATATACCAATACTCCACTCTAAGGCAATGAACTCTGTAGCGCCTTCAAAGTGATTGTTAGCCTCTGTAGCTTCCCTCACAATTCTCCTTGTTTATGCACAACATTTGAAGTGAAAGCCTTTTGTTGTCAGTGCCAGTAAGGTGTGGTGCAGCTTGACCTTCCTGATTAGTCCAACTGTGCTCACTGGTACATACAAATACTTGGATATTTAGTGTCTATGGAATGCAATTTTTTTTTATCCAGAAAAATTTACAGCCGCTTCAATAATCTACTTACCTTAACATTGGAGGTCATGTATTCTCATTTGATGTTTTACTATTCAGTCTGCTGTTTTAAAGATGGTCCTCACATTCTTAGCTGCTAATTTTCTTCCAGCTTCCAGTAGAATTGGACACAATTGTCTGACAGAACAGAATGCATTTCAGTTGAGTGATTAACCCTAGTGACAAGGCCTCCCTTGGCTATGATAATCATCACTGAGTTTAATAGAGCTCAAAATAATATTTCTAGTATGAGCAGGAAATATTTAGACAGTTTGGCACTGTCTTGCAGCATATGCAAACAAAAGCTGCCAATAATTGAAAACAAAATAACATGATGTGATATCTCTGTTTGGATGAGTTCAAGGCCACCAATAATACTGTCATAAACACAAGTGCTTCTGTAGCTATAAATAGAGGATTGTCTCAGCCAAGAAATGGGGGTAAGATCATTTTTTAATTCTGTATTTTTTGAGAGGGGGTGGCATGGAGTTGTTCCACATTATGTTTGAAGGATTTCTTGGGAGTCCGCCACTGCCATCCTAGGTTTTAGGCAATAAAAGTTGTGTGAATGTCTTCAGGCAAGGAAGCAGAGCAAAAGTTAGAATGTTGCTGTATCAATGGCAATAGCTTAGTGAGAAGAGGTAGTGAAAAGTGGAATTAATGGAGGGGATACAGTATGCTCATTCATAAACCCATAAACATTCACATACTGCATATAGAGGGCAGAGGCATCCAGGGCAGACGTTTCAGTGCTGATATGACTTTTATGGATTTTGAATTTCTGCTGAGGTATACAGGGATATTTCTTCTCTTGGTTCCCTGGTTCATGGTGGGAGGTTATCATTGGTAAAAATGTGTCCTTAGTATTGGTTCTGCCTCCTGAATCCTACCTACCCTATTTTAAGCTTTAAACTGGAGCCCTCTTGACCTCTTGCCTTTGGATTTATTCAGCTGCTGCTCCCCTTTTCCCAGCTTTTTATAGCTCCCAGGCAATACCCACAGGACTGATGCATGAATTTACCATGCCAAAACAATATTTCTTACTCCAATATGTATGTAAACATATTGCAATGCTACCAAAGTATTACACATTCCTACAGTGTATTACAAGCATTGAACAAATCAAGGTTCCATGTCACTTAAACATGTCGTCTACGCTATATAATTCAAGGACCAGATATTTCAAACTAATACTTTTCGCCATAACAGAACCAGGTGACGTCCTCAGCCCCTGTGTATGTCAGTTCTTCTAGAACCAGCTGAAAACCAAAATAATGCTAGTGGGCAGTAAAACAGATTTTCACTGCATGCAAATGTTTTAAGCTTCCAAAAATAACCCTTTCTTTTTACAGGAGGGACAATTCAGTTTGGCTTCCAAAGCACATTTTTCTGCTCACTAAAGCGACTTCTACAGAAGCCCTATGATCTACCCTATATTGTTCATGTGCTGACAGTGAGTAAAGTCTGGTGAAGATACTATACCTACTTCAGTTTGCTACACCTGCCTGGCCTCTCTATCATTAAAACTCGCTCTAACACCAGGAAAACAATGCACTCTGTGGGGAGAAGAGCATGAAGAGCATGGCCAGATATGTGTATGTTTATAAATGTGTGTGTAATGTATGGGAGTGCATATGGATGTGTGTTTGATGTGTGTGTGTGTATATGTGTACACTATATACCCCTTGTCTCTAAAGATTAAGTCAGCACAACTACCTGCTAGTCAAACTGTAAATCTGTAAAGTATAGCAACAATAAATGTAAGTGGTATGGGTGGCCAGATAGGGAAATTCAATATCTTGAAAAATATGTTATAGTACTGCTTAACCCAACAACACCAATTGTGACCATAGGCAACCTGTTAAGACAGGCATTATTATAAAGCACTAAATAACCAAGCTGTAGGTGTACTATTTGAATATTTTTCACATAGTGTTTGTAACTCCCTGTGTCTTCAGTCAGCACTATGTCAGTGGTCTGATAAAATCAAGCATGACTTATTTACGTCTCACTGCCTGGAACCCCTGATGATTCTGGTGAAGGAAAGGCATACTGCCCTAACAAATAGTGCCACAGTGAATGACTCCATCCCATTCATTTTTCAAATGTAACAAGGATTTTTCATGAATGTCTCCAATTATTGATTGATTGATCTGTGGTGTAACATAGCCTTAAAATAAAGCATGACAAAAAACTGATAATATTTGAAAAACACACATGCAGTGTTTTTGTGAATTGTGATTTTACATCACTGTAAATTAGGGAATACTTGAATTAAGAAAACTATTTGTGGAGATACAATGCCAAAGCATACAATGTCATTCAGTTCCCTACTTGGTTGGGCACACAACGTACAGTATTTACACAGTTGAGTGGATCAGAGCAGAGTCAAGCTACTGTGAGAGCAATGTCAGAGGGTTAACTTGCTCTCCATCCACTAAAGAGCTTGATATAACTTAGAAAAATAACAATTATCCATGGAAAAAACAAATGTTCTGTCACATCAAAAAACTGGGGAACCCCAAATCAACTGTGCAACATGACATGGGATGATGAATAATTGTCACACGTTTGACATCACTACCACGAATTAGGAAACGCCATCTCGAGGGATTAGCGTGCAATTTGTATATATGGATATCTTTCACCTGGGCTCAAACAGCTAATAGAACAGCGATGATGATACAGCAACACCTTCAGTTATTTTCTTCTAATTAGTTGAGATAATGCAAGCTTGAGCCAAATGTGAACTCCTTTTGTTCCACTTTTGTTCTCACTCTTTGTCCTAAGTTGTTGAGGGTTCTATTGTGGTCAAAAATCAGCAGATACCCCTATTGGTTGTTTCAGAAATCATTATAAATCCTCACCTGTTTTTATTTTGCCATCAGCAACCTCTTTGTTATTTGCCTTTTATTTCAGGGAACATTTTTTGGTTGGTTTTATTTTTACCAAGACTTAAAAATACTGTCAATTTGAGTGCAGTTGAATTACATAATAATATTACTTTTAAATAATTTTGGAACTCACAGATCTCACTTAGTTGATGTTATGTTAAGTAACATTACAAATTTTGTTGGGCTTCAGTTGACAATCATTTTTTGTATGTATTGAAATTAACTTCTGATGAATAAATGTTGTCAAACCATAATTTAACTATTACTGCAGATATTAGGAATATTTCTGGTAGTACAACACAAGAACTTCTACAAATTGCCTCTTTAAATTCAGTTGGTAACAGCATTCCCCGAGCCAGTGGAGAACATGACATGATAGCTTTGGTTTAGGATAAAAGGAAATTGTCAAATGTCCATCTGATATTTTCCTATAAACATCACACTGAGACACAATATCATGGAAGTCATTCAATGCTGATGTTGTCATGGTTACAGATAGGTAGCCGCATTGCCAGAAGCACTCACTATTCCCAAAGAGGTTCAGTTTTATGAACAAGAAAACGTCTCAGTCTAGGAAAAGGAAATTAATTTATAGTCCTGGATCAAGACATTCCCTCTATTTTATGTGGGAAAATGTCCTTGTGATGCATGACCACATTTTGAAGTCATTGCCTCAATAAAGTCTCCAGAGTATTAAAAGCATTTTCCATAGTCTCTTCAACCTCTATCAGCACTCCCCCATACCTCCTCCTCACCATCATCCGAACGAGGACCATGGGAGAAGCCCCTGCAATTTGCTCTATCTCAAATGGGCACTTTCCCCCCCATTACATGATCATGAGGTGACAGGACTTGAGAATGGCTACTGCCTTCCAGTGGCAGTGTCGAGACGGAAGAAATAGTAGTCACAATTACTGCTAAATGAAGCACACTGCCTCGTTCTCCTCTTTCCCCTACCCCCTCTACAGTACATCTGGCCCTGCGTCATTCTCGCGGACGAGGCAGGTGATGTCGCAAACAGGCTGCCCCAGGCAATTTTCCCTTGCAGCTGAAGTTGCAGTTTAGTTGCTTAGATTTAGAACTGCCTGACATTTTTAAGTCCCAGCTTTTAGTCTGACTCCTAATATCAGGCTGAACTTTGAGCTAGACAATGGCAACCAGTACAACCCTTACAGCCAACACACATGCCTAGATAACAATTGTATCATTATAGCATTGCTTATCTTGCAACAGCAATGTAAAGGAGCTTTTGCTGAGAATTCTTTGTGCATTAAAATAACATACATTTGAAATACAGTGTATACATTAGGGATGCAATGGTACACGGTATGTTATCGAACCGTTAAGTACGACCCCTGCGGTTCAATACGCCCACGTGAACCATAGACACGCATGGTGTAGATTCAGAGCCACAGAACCAGACAGGAACAGGTAAAGGCAGCCAACTGCTTGGGGCCCCAGGCCGTAAGGAGGCTCCTGAGGGCTGACAAACTTTACTCCACTGCATGTCTCAAAATGTGGCAATCGCAGCGACCAACTCCTTCCGCCTTAAACAATCAATGGACAATTTGCAATGACATTTCAGTAAGAAATCTCCCTAAAGGCAGCCCAAAGGTTATCTGCAGGATTTCAGGAAGTTATATTTAATATTTTATTCATGCCACTACGAATTCAATTAGACCAACTTAACAACAACACCCAATGCAAAATAATCCATAAGGACACCTTTTCACTGACACTATCCCCATTGCCATGGTTGAAAATAAACTTAGAATGCTGGGATGTTCGTCCTGTAGTTGTGTGAGGTGAAAGCCAATGACAAGTTTTGTTTGTTCCTGAAACAATAATATAGTGAAGCAACGCAAGCATAAGACAAATTTTGCATTTGATGGCGAGAGCTAAAGTTTTGTAAACAGTGATGAAGAGCTGGCTACTTTTCTAATTGACAAGTAGGTTACATCACCTCATTTAGTTAGTTGGCTGGATAAAAAGAAAATCTATCTGTAATTCAGGAGATATTTGTATATGAAAGTAATTCCTGAGCGGTACGGTTGGTTGGGATGGTTCATTGTATTGTTGACTCAAAAAACATATCTAAACAAAATACAAAACATAGCCAAATGTTTTATTTATAACATTTTGTCAGATGTGTCTGGTGGGTATGGTAGGATTATTATCTTATAATGCACCTTTTTCAACTGACATTGACACTAATTTTTATTTTTGGATACTAACACTTCTATTGACACTTCCTATTTTTGGTACTTGTACTGTACTGGTAATAAAGAGCTTACAAATATTGTATCATTTGTATTTATTTGATTTGATAGTTGGTTTGCAATGCAAAGAACAACACATCTTGCAAAAAGTCTGATTGGGATGCAGGCAAAAGACAAAAAAGTTTTTTGCCGGCATAAAAAGTTATCATAGCCTACTACTTTCACCCCTTCCAGGTTGTTTACTACACTACTTTATTACCAACAACACAAGAAAGTTCTTCAAGAGACGGGAGTCTAAGACATGACAAGGTATGAAAAACAGGCCTTTAAGATGTGTAAAACAAAAGTATTGACAATCTTTTTCTTAGAATTTTCAAAACATGCTTATTGTGCTACAGACTACGCACACTCAGTATACATGCACTATCAATATACAGCTCTGGAAAAAATGAAGAGACCATGGCACCTTTTTCGTAGGGAACAGTTGTGTTCAATATGCTGTGGTCTCTTAATTTGAACCCTTCTGTTCGTCAGTCAAAACCCTCTTTCCAACATTTTTGGAAAGGAAAGAAAAAGGTGCAGTTGTCTCTTAATTTTTTCCAGAGCTGTATATTCCCCTTTTGAAGCAGACTTAAAAAAACATCTCATTACTGTAGGATCAGTGTGATGATTATTGTTTGCCTGGCAGTGTGAGTGACAAATACCTTATTGGAGAAAAAAACTACTAAATATAACTTTATAATAAAGGTCAGTCATATGGGTACTGAATGAAAAGTCAAGAAATACACCAATATTGTTTATTTGTGGGAGGACATACTCTTAACATATACCCATTCATGGTGAGGATGTTTTTGGAGGCCAGGCAGTTTCACAGAATTTTTTTATTTTACCTATTGATGGAGCATCGAGTTTCACCAAATCAGCATTAGTATCATAATTTGTGTTTCTGGGAGGGGATTGACCCTTTAAGGGTTGACCACAACAAGAATAAGGAGGTCTCTGCAAAATATCATTGATTTTAAAGAAAAGCCACCTTGGCAGTCAACCATTTCTCCGTGCTGCGGTGACCAGGGAGTTACTGCTGCCATTGCAGAGGAAAAGTAGCCAGCTGGCACAACCCCACCACCCCACCAGGTGGCCATTGTTTATTAATTATCCCAGCAGCCTCAGCGGCCAATGATAAGAGTGCATTCTACCCATTGAGCCCTGCCATGGTTCCTCAATTGCACCCTTAGGGGAGTTCTCCATTTTTATCCTATCCAACCTGTTAGGAGACTATAGTCTAAACCCAGCACAGGCAACCAGAGTACTGGGCTTCTGCTGACTGCAAGGGACTCTGTTTCGTCTCATTCATCAGGGATCCTGATTAAATAATTGCATGAATTATGGAAGTTAATTTAGACCAAATGGTAGAGGCTTTGTTATTTATAGGGGTGTAATGGATCAATGGATATCCAGGCAAAGCCATAGAAGCTGTAAATTAGTTTGACTTTAAGGATTCCATGTCATAAGCCGGAGTCATTTTGATAATGTTGACCTATACATTAATATGAACTTTGATACCGTTATCTATAGGGCTACCTATTAACATAAAAAGAGGCATGTCAATGGCACATGATCTCAGTAATAGCAGTGTTTGTGAATGTGAAGCCATAAGCAAGCCTTAATTCAGGAATAATATATACAGTATGTTACCCTTTAACAGAACAATAAGACCAGTAATTGACATCAGCCACCAACCTGTTGTCAGAATCAGGTAATTAAACCATTTGAATTGCATACAAAAAACCTCCATTATTATGTGTTAGTCCAACAGTATAATTATAATAATAATGGCAGGTAGTCTAGTGATTAGAGCTTCTGACCATTGGTAAAAAGATTGTATTCTAAGGTTGTGAAAACGTGCAGCTTAATTCTGAATCATACCAGGGATCCTTCAGCAATTGATTTGGTTTTTATATTTTAGGACCTGCCTATACATATTGTTGAGAACATTCTTAGAAATTACAGTGGACCTATGCCTATACAACAATGATACATGGAATCATTAATAAATATACTAAAATGATAGATAGAATCATTAATTAATAAATCATCAATAAATGTATATAGAAATACATCAGGATTTAATTCCAACCTCATTCATGTCCCCTTTAATCTAACATGAAATATTACATTTATATGTTTATGTATAATACAGCTATAAATGTAATTGTTGTTCAGCTAAAAATAGAACAAATCTAAACTTTATTGAGGTAAAATGGCTCAAAGAAAAAACTCACTTTTATAAACCAAGAAATTATTTATTTCTGAAAAAATGCATTATTTGTACCCCTAGAAATTCTTAGACAAAATTCAACTAGAAGATTTAATTTGAGGGTATTCACATCCATTAACTGTGATACACCTTTTTATAAATACCAGCCTGATTTTCATAGACCAAAAGAAATTGGACAATTGGCTGCTTAGCTTTTTCTTAACCAGATGTGTGGAACTGAACACATTCGTTTATGTACAAGAGAGCTAACAAAAGTTCTAGAGCTAATTCAAGACGTGACATTTCCATTTGGAGGATTTTGCTGTTGTCTCTTAAAATGAGCATTAATGCATGTACGGTAGGCCACCATGGGGCTGAATGATCATAATACTATATTGGACAGAGACATAACCAAAATATAAAGTGCCAAAATGAAATATTTGGGCAATTTAAAAAACAACACACTGGTGACCCCAGCAAAAGCAAACAACTTGCTGGACCATGAAAGACCACATTACTGAATGATAGAACAATGGTTGTAATGGTTATGTTGAATAGATCAAGAACACTTTCCTCGATAAAGGCACAGATGTGTAAGAGAGTCCCATGAAGAGAAGACTACCGCAAAACGCACTGTGTATAAACCGCATCCATATAAACCGCATCCATATAAACCGCATTTGAGAATTACAATGTACATACATTGTACATTAATATTAAACACCTGTCATAGGCCAAAATTACAATAAATAATTTGTTAAGAATAAAAGATGTTTCTGAAAAACCTGTAAAACCAATTGTATCATATTAGCTACATGAGTTTCTAAGACCTCTACGTCATCAAGCACAAACGGGATATTATGGTATACAAGATGCACATCACAAGTTCAGAGGGTTCACCACAGGATGCAAACCAATGGTATGCCTAATGAACAGAAGGGCCAGGTTACACTTTGCTAAAAAGTGCATAAAAAAATCTGTCCTTATGGACAGATGAGACAAAGATTAACCTGTACCACAGTAATGGAAGGAGGAATGTGTGGCGAATAAAATGAACTGCTAAAGATCCAAAGCATAATACCTTTTCAGTGAAAATGTTGGAGGCAGTGTTAAGGCTGCTACTTGAACTGGCTCACTTTATTGAAGAAATGACTGTTGACGGTAGCAGAAGGATAAATTCTCAAATGTACACAAAAAGTGTTTCGATCCAACCCAATGTCTCAAAACGCATTGAAACATACTTAACCCTGAAGCACCTTGAAAGATAATGACCTCCAACATAGTTGCTAAAGTAACCATGGAGTTTTTCAAGACCAAAAGGTGGAATGTTCTTGAATGGCCAAGTCAGTCACCTGCCCTGAAACCAACTGAGCATGCATTTCATTTGCCAAAAGGTAAAACTGGCAAAAATGGCCAGAAGCAAACAGGAACTGAAGATGACTGCCATACTGGCCTAGCAGAGCATTACCAGGGAAGACACCGAGAGATTTGCAACCAATTACTAAATATGACAAATAAACTTAAGAAAATTGCAATTTGTCCGATTACTTTGTCTTCCCCTACAATGGAGGGGCAATGCAGTGTACAGAGGCAAAACAACAAAACGTATGTAACTGCCCATATACTTACGGACAGCCCAGTATACAGCATTCAGAATATTCTCTTCTTTTAATTTAATCCAGATTCAGTCTGTATTCCAAATAGTATGCATTGGATTTGGGTATATTGTTGAAGAACTCCATTTATCACTGCATCATCTTGAAATCTAAATATTTTTTTAATTCTGGCAACAAACACAGATCCACTCAGCAGTAAACGCTCTGCAGTGAACGCTCTGCAGTGAACGCTCGGCAGGGAACGCTCGGCAGGGAACTCTCGGCAGGGAACGCTCGGCAGGGAACGCTCTGCAGGGAACGCTCGGCAGTGCACGGTCAACAGGGAACGCTCAGCAGTGAACGCTCAGCAGTGAACGCTCAGCAGTGAACGCTCAGCAGTGAACGCTCAGCAGTGAACGCTCAGCAGGGAACGCTCAGCAGGGAACGCTCAGCAGTGAACGCTCAGCAGGGAACGCTCAGCAGTGAACGCTCTGCAGTGAACGCTCTGCAGTGAACGCTCTGCAGGGAACGCTCAGCAGGGAACGCTCAGCAGGGAACTCTCAGCAGTGAACGCTCAGCAGGGAACGCTCAGCAGTGAACACTCAGAAGTGAACACTCAGCAGTGAACACTCAGCAGTGAACACACAGCAGTTTATATAGAATTATTTCAGTAGAATTTTAAAGGTCAACAACCATTTGTCTCTTTTCTTTTGTAAGATTTCTGCCTTTCCCCATGATAGATGACAACAGGATTTTATATGTGGGTTACCTCATTTTCACACCCCAGTGAAAAAAGAAGCCCAACACAGTTCTTAAGACTGAGATTTGACTGATAAATAATTTACTGAGATGCCTCTTAGATTCCACAAAAAAAGGTTCGCAAGTTTTCCCCTGGTTGTAGGGCACTATACCAAATGCAGATGATAAGCCATTCAGGCAAATCCCATTAGCACAATACTATAAGAAAGGTACATAGAGAAGCTTAAAATAAACTTAAAATAAAGAAAAATATTATTATATTTTAACTATATTATAATACAAGGTGAACTAAAGTATGCAAATCAATCAGCTATACACTGGGTATGTGCTTGTGAGAAAATATTATATAAGAGTATATATACACAGTGGGGACATGTCATTGGTTTAAACACATCCAAATCTAGCCACTTAATTTCTTGTTAGGTCTTATTAAAGCCCCAATGCACTTTAGGCAAGAACACAACTACAGGTCAAATGATCACTGCAATTTGGAATAAAGTTCACCATCCGTTTTGTGCTGCTCTGACACATGGTGTGATTTGACCACTGTTGTTTATACTCCTATCAAAACAGTTTTTTTTTCCCCAGGGAGGAAGCCTTCCGGCCATTCCAGCTGCAACCAGCACCCACTGCTAGTCCTGCCAATAGTATAGACGACTGATCCCTCTTGGCAATGTGAAACCGCTTTTCTAGTTCCAGCACTGAGAAGGCTTGCATTTGATATTCTTGTCCACACACACGGAGAACAGAGCATTGCCTACCACCCAGTTTATCTGTTAAAGGAGATTGTTCTACTGTGCTCTCTAATCCATTAGTCTAAATGTGTGTGTTCCAATGTATGTGTGTTCCAATGTGCGTGTGTGTCTGTGTGTGTGTGTGTGTGTTTGTGTGTGTTTGTTTATGTGTAGTTCTCTATTTGACTTTGTGAATCATGACAACATTGTTTCAATCAATCCATCAATTGAGTGCACAGAGCAGGTCAGAACACATTTTGCAGCGTCCAATATAATCTGCAATGCAGAAAATGTGTATGGAATCATGGAATCCCGACATGACAAAGGAAGTCAAACTTGTTTTACTATGTATGTAGAGAATCAACAAAATGTATTAAACATACGGATATTCATTAGTCCATAAGACATTAACTCCTGTAGGATGTTTCTCCTATCCACTGTGGATCCATTTCTTTTCGTTGTTTGCTCTTTGGGGCTTTGGGCTGGATTTCGAAGCAAGCACTTTTTGACAAATGCTGATGTAAAAGGGCTTTATAAAATACATTCGATTGATTGATAATAGAATGCCCCTGTGATTTGTCTTTCCACTACTTTGTGTAGCCGTTTACTAATGACACTAAGAAAAACATTATTCTGGTACGATTTCTCTAAAACCGTCGCAATTAAATAATCTAAATGTTAGTAAGAGAGATGCCTACGCTTATCTACCAGAATGTTGTTTTGCAGACTCTGCAATCATTTGTGTGCGCTACAGAAACAAACCTAAACTAAAGATAACAAATAACCAACCCAAGACCACATGGTGATGTTTCCAATGAGAGGCTAGTAAACCCAAGTTGGTAGAATGTAGAAATGAGGTGGGCAGAGACAGGCATAATCTGGCAAGATTCCATTGGCATACTCTAGCTAGCATTTATTTATAATGTTCTGATTGGGAACACATCAGGTTGCATGTGCAGTAGTTCAAATTTCTCTGCCCTCCTAAAATTCTACATCTTAGCCTCCAGAATGTCAGCCCAGTTGCATCTTGCTCCATTCGGTCCCCTTGCCAGCTCACTGGAGTTTTCCTGTCCCTGTTGGGTTTGGAAATAACCAGATGCTTCTGATTTATATATATGGTGAGCATTGCTCACTCAAATATTTTGGGTTACTAAGCAAATGTCTGGCCCCCTGAGCTGAAACGTAAAATTTGCGAGAATTCTATGCACCATCTGTCCTGCAATTACTCTGAACACGGTACCCATTTTAAGTTAGACTTTCAGAGAGTATCCAATCAGCTATTGTGGCTCTCAACATAATTTAGGCCCAGAAGTGTGCACTACAAACAAAACAAAAAAATATATAGTAGAGAATTTTCAAACATTAACAGATTTGATTTAAATAATTCCAATACAGTAGCCTTTATCTAGTGTTGAAGGCCTGCATTAATGTTAATATTTCGAAAGTTTTTAAATTAGAGGCTGACATTCATGATTTTGTACTTTGTCTGTAACACAATAGCTTCTGAATAATTTTGCTTTTGTTCATTTTCTTTTACTTGAGTCATGTGTCTTATTGGTTTATTGTTATAATGTATTCTCTGTTGCAATTTTGTTGATAAAGCCTGATACTAATTTAGTTCATGTATATACAGGCATTTGATAATGTACCCTTAATTTATTACATTTTCGTATAATTATTTTTTTATATTTATTTATCAAATTTTATTAGAACAAATGGAAAGATAACGTTTCTTTGAAAGAATTTGTATTTCGTGAAATAAGAAACATCATCAGAAGCTACATTTTCATTTATTGCATACCAGGGCAGAGAGGTACAAAATTGACACCACATTGGTATCTACATCGGTCGAATGTGTTAAAAGAATATCAGTCACTGGTAGCGCAAAAATAAAGCAGATTTGATAGGGCCCTAATTATGTTGCAGCATGTACTCCCAGTCTTTGAAGGCTTTGTCAACACAGGGTCACCAAGTATGAGCAATAGCTTAGCCTCAAGCTACTTCTGGCATTTTCTTTTTGGTATATGTGAATGTGAGACGTTTCTATCTGAAAATGAGTTTCATGCATGTATACAATATAGGCTATAGGCCAAAAGATTGAATGACCTATTTGGAAGAAAATGACTTTGTTTAGTGGATGTTTTCATGTATGTAATATGCAGAACACAATGTGACCAAATAACAGCATATTGCCAGTATGCATGTTTTATGCACTGCCTGACACAGGAAAGTGTACATTTTACTGTGCACTTAAAATAGAAAGTAAAAATTGTAATTTGAAGGGTGCTGTTGATTGACTACTTTGATTGACAACCTTCAACTTTATGGTAATCATGGGACATGCACATTGCAATGTGGATATGTTATTAATACAGATTGACAATAACAGTCAATCTATGGAAACTGCTACTGTAGCCTTCTTGTTCATGTTGAAATGGCACATACGTAGTTATTAGTATACAGATTTCCACTCACAGTTGATTTCAGTTCAAACATTGCTACTAAGTGTAAGAATTTCTTATGTGTTATGTGGAATGTACATATGTTTAAGATAGTAAAACTGAGTTTATGACTGATTGGTAACTGGGTTGAACACATTGTTTCTGACAATCCCACTGACATTTTAAGAAACCTATTGATACATATCTAAAGAAAATAAATTACCATATGAAACTATTTGAGAAAAGACAAAGACCCAGTCGTCAGTAATAAAAACGATGCGCTCTCTACGAGAGGAGTTGTATTTCAATTTTATATTTTTTCATCTATCAACACCAGTAAATTATCATGCATGTAACTGATAACATGAAAAGTGGCGCAAAAGATCGCGAGCTCCCCCTACAGATAGTCTATAGTAGCGCACTTACAAAATAACATGAAGGGACAGAAAAAAAAGGCGACTGAATCGTTGTTGCTGCTTCAAAAATCGACAAATATTTTATTTTAATAGAATTTCTGTTCAGTATTTACAATATCAGTAAGAAAGAGTTTCAAAATATATTGAGCACCTCTCCAATATTGCTAGGACTGAAATGATATTGTTGCATATGTCATATTTATTCACACACACACACGAAGGATTCAGGTTGATCAGTGTTTAAAAGTATTCACAGATTAAAATTACTTTATTTAAAGCCTAACAGCCTGCCACTAAATGGTAGCCGCATGCATTTCATCATTGCATTTCACCTGTCGAGGTGGAAAAACGCTGTAGCCTTTTTCCACAAATAAAAACAAACGAATGATAAGTGAAATGTATGCACCTGAAAGAACATTTAAGTCTAAAGCATCAATATCATGTATCGTTTTTTACCCCAACCAATTACTTCTCACATTGCACGTCAGAAAGGATACTGTACATCAAATGAAGAGACAACGTGGCAATCTAAATGTGACCGTATTTTCCTAGAACAATGTAGCCTACATAAAATGATACCGCACGCTCGAACTTCAATGGGTCCGGGTGTGATTCAGATTGAGGCGAGGGTCCTTGTGAAAGAAACTGTGCGTGGACTGAAAACAGATTAGGCTATTTGCTTTTCTCGCCCTCTGCAGCCTCCTTGCATTACAATCCAGTCTTATGCAAAGAGAGAATTTAGCCTAGCTCACCTACACGCGCCTTTTGCACTTAGCTAACTAACACACTTTGCATGTGAATACAAGTAGCCTCTAACGTTTTTGTATCCACCGTAATGGAGTTTCGCCAATTTCATTTAAATGAAAAACAACGTATGTTGGACACGATAACACATAAGAGGGAAACGGTAAGATGACAGTGATGGCAGAAAAACGCATTCGTTCAGACTGTAGACTACTGCTGACCATGCAACATCGCCATACCGATCAATGTGCTAACATTCAGCTACTGTCATAGGTACTTGGTATAGTGTGTAAAAATAATACGAATTAAAGCAATTAAGGCTGTTATCAAGGCTTACCTGAAACTGATTTTCCCGTTTTCAGAATCTCTGGTACAAGGGGCTTTAGTTTTCGGGCGGAAAACTTCTGCTGGAGAATATGTATCCAGTCTGCATGCTGGTAGCTCAATACTAGATGTTGTTGGATTGCGGATGAGTTGGCAGTCCTTATCATGCTCCAGAGACAGAAATCCTTCGGTTCTGCGAGGTCGTGAGCATAGGTACAAAGAAACAGAGTGACACTCGAACTGTAGGAAAATGGAAGAGATCGACGTATACTAAATGTCGGGTTGGAAGGAGGTCCTGGATAGCTCGGTGTTGGTTCGCAAGTGGATAGGTGGTAGGGTGGATGTAAAGAAAGGTAGGTAGACAGACGCACAGACTGAGCAAGTGCAGAGCAAAAGGAAGCAAAACTAGGGGGAGGTACGGAAATTGCTCTGTATTGTTGAGAGGACGGTAATGCCAGACAGCAAGGGGTGGGACTGGACCACATAAGGCGACCGGGAGAAAGAACGGAGGGGATGGGACAGACGAGGAATGGGAGAGCTTGTCTAGATTTTCTGTGTTCATGATCAATGATTATACAGGCTTAACAGTGTGTGTGTTTGTTTGTGTGTGTGTGTGTGTGTGTGTGGGGGGGGGGGGGGGGGGGGGGGGGGGGGGGGGGGGGGGGGGGGGGGGGGCAGACAGTAAAGCAACGAGAAATCGCACCACACGCAAACTGTATACCCACTGGGTAAGAACTGGTTAAATAAAGATTTTCTACGTCATTACAACAACAAAAAAATCTGAGTGATGACGTTGAATCAACGTGGAAAACTGATTGGATTTGGGAAAAGTCATCAAAATAAGTACATTTCGTCTTTTTTCATCTCACTTTAATCCTAGGATTTCAGTTCGATTCATAAAAGACAGCCGGGTTAAGGATAAAATGTAATATTGTGTCCATCAGAATGCATTATGTCCCCTATGCCCTATGCTCTTTTATATAATTGTGTGACTTATTTCATGGCAACCTGATAATATGAAATGAAGGAATAAGCCCCAGGTCTCTCTCCTTTAAACACATGCAGGTTGATACGTGCTTACTGTACACTGTACCCGATCGATGAATTACTAGTGGCCTTTGTAGTGTTTGTTTGCCACCACATGCAGGGAATTGCAGTGTTAGCTGTCTACTTTACTGAACATGCTCCAGAGTGGAGGGTAATGCATTGTCTTGTCCATGGTCCTGAAAACTTAAAAGCCATATGAAGCATTTGGCTGGTCCATGGTTCTGAAAATGTTCTGTGGGCTTACCAGTCCAGTTGTGTGTCAAGTGTTTAAAGCCACTGTGCAGTCTTCTCAATGATATTTATTATTCATCTCGTAATGTCTAATAAATCACTGTGAGTATATGCAATTTAACGTTTTTAACCCCACCAGCCCCTTTAAGTAGCATTTATATGTTGCTGTCCATGGTGCTAAAAGATGTATAAGCATTTGGAATAACAATTGCAATGGCCTTTAGGGTGTGCATCCAAACTGGCTTTGTACCATCTGGGGTTTCAGACAGAAATTGCCTTGTCTCTTGGTGCTTTAGCTGGAAAAGAAATACCTATTATCCCAAATGTGTGTCATGGACTTGAAGCTAATATTTGTTATTAAGGGTTCAGGGATGGTTTCAATCAAACTGCATTGGTGTTATATTTAATTCTAACATGGCATACAGGCCATCCTGGCCTGTGTCTTTGATCATCATACAATCTACATATTTAAGTGACACATATAGTGTGTTAGTAAGAAGTTGTGAGGATATTTCCTCTTCAGAAATCTACATACACTGTATGAGAAAAAGTATGTGCACACATGACCATCACATCAATATGAGCTTGCTGGACATCCCACGTCAGTATCATGGGCATTAATATTGCCCCCCCTCCCCACCTTGCATCTGTAACAGACACCACTCTTCTTGAAGGCTTTCTACAAGATTTCTGAGTTTCTCTGTAGTAATTTGTGCCCATTCTGTTGCATCAATATTGGAACATTACTTCTTGTTTAGGGAATATAACACATAATCAAAACACTGTCATAACAAGAAAGAGGAACCATATAACTTGTTTGTGCAATACATTTATATTTTTTCATCATTTGAGGTATTTTAAGTTGTATTCAACATAACTCAGTCAAACAAGTGAGTTGTGTTAAATACAAATTGTTCTTCATTGTAAGGGAAAGTAAAACACAAAAACAATCTGTATCAGATTTCTTCTAACTTTAAAGTTTTTCATGCTTCCTATGTTACAGTAGGACTACATCTGAGCAATTTTTGAACACACACTCTTGCATTCTTTTTCTCACTAACAATGTTGAAAATGTCTGTTTCTGTCTGTTATTTACAGGCTGTATGTATTGATGCCATTCAGGTGCAAAGATAATGACCAGAAACTACTGTATGTTCGATATTATTAGAAAGGAGCTGACTGACCTGCTTGAACGGCTGCTGGGGTGTTTGCTAGACTGACATGCTAGAGATCAGTCTCCATCTCCCATGTTTCCACACTAGCATTGGACCTGTCATACAGTTTGTTCCCTCCGGTTGAGCTGTGAGTGCAAAGACAGATGTCCATATACCCGGACCTCTTTCATTCATTATATTTACATGAGGATCAATTTTTCCATGTAGAGGCTTGTGAGGATGGAGCCAGAGCCATCATAACAGTGTGTGTGAGGGGTTTATTCCATCCCCTGGCCTACTCTTACTCTAATGGCTTACTTACTGTCATCTGACTAAAGGTTACCTGCCTGGATAGTCAATCCTGTGGACCACCTCATCAAACCTTTATTTAATTCTCACAAGTCTGTTCCTCTTGACAGCAAAGGGCTGTTTAATTGTTCCCATCTGGGTCCAAGGTGCTGCAATTATAAAACCCACTATAATTACCTTTAAACGTTGATTATAGCAAAAGAAAGTGGATAAAGGATGAAATAAAAATATTGATCGTATTGCATATGTACAAGGGTTGGCATGTTTTTCATTCTCATGGATCTGCAGGCCTGATGTGACATGGATGATTTTTAAGCGTCATATTTTCCTTATGCCTCAACAGTTCACTTCCCTAATCGACAGGCTTTTCGCAGGGAAATTACTGTAATGGAATCTGCGCTTGACTGGATGGAACTGTTTCACTTAGGACCTGTCAACAAACGGCAATAGTTCCTTAACTGCTAATGGCAGGGTTTATAGGAGAAACCATAAAGTGGGAATAGAAAATAAATAAATGAGTTCACACACCAAGGTTTCTGATGGGGCGACCTACATTTTTTTAACAAGGTCTAAGCACCTTCATATTGTCATCAAGGTAATATTAAAATGCCTTGACTGTAGCCTGAAGTCCCAGGAGGTAAAACATATTGTCCATGGTATAGGGAGAGGCAGAACAGCCTGGCGGGTTTTTTTCAGAGAATGAGTGTGCTGATCTTTGATTCTCCTGGCCCCATTGGGAATTGCTATGTTGAAAGTTAAAACTGTAATTTATCACATCATGAAATCGGGGAGAAACGGGATGTTAATACAAATGGAAATATGTTTCCATGGATGCTGCGGCGTCAGCATATTTTATTATAATATCAAATTACTTTGGTAATACTACCAAAAAGAATGAAATGCCTTCTACTTATTAAGCCTCTTGGTGTAGGAGGCTGATTTAAGAACAGGTTCCTCATGCCCATGTAATTCAATTGAAAATGTATCCTCGATGAGCACTTCAACCCTAACCAGATCACAGTGCATGTGTAGGAGTGAAATCTGTGAACATTTACATTGGTCTCTCAGGAAAACCTTTTTGACATCTTCAGAATGACATCCAAATGGATCATACACTACAGGTTTGAGTCATATAATTTAGATTTCAAGTACCACCTCCCCTCTTAGAACTAGTTTAATCATCTGCAGACAGGGCCATTGCCAAGAATCCTGGGCCCCCTGCAAGCCATGGACCCCACAAATCTTATCTAGGTTTCCCAATATCAGGGCTGTCTGCAGATAGTTACTTACAAAGATGTAGCCAACATCCTGGTTTATGTAAGTTGACAGATTTATTCATACTGATTGTATTTATATGCTGCTTATGTGTTTTTGCATGATTCTGCCTCATCATGTCCTCTCTCCAACAAGAAAATTGTTGGTGCTGAACAAGTCTCTAAGTCTTATTATGCACAGCAGCCTTCAGTCTTTCAACAGCACTCCTCTCATTTTCCTCCCTCACTTTTCTTGGTTAAAGGAAATGCTGTGTTTATTTGTTCCTCTCTTTTGTTGATAGGAACAGGAAACATTTGCAGGTACAATGGAAAACAAAGACAAAGACAAGCCTTGATTTGCTGTTGTTCTGTGTAAATCATTAGGCAGTGATTAGGATGTGGCTGGGGGCTTTTTGACTAGCATATCAGTTGGATGCTAGGATGTTGCATGGAATGGCTTGCCTATGTCGCATCCCACAGTGTAGTAGCCTCCAGTGCAGCCCTTTCTCTGTAGCTTGACAGCTTTTCCCACTGAAGTCCCTGACTCTTTTTACCTGTCACCTTATGCTATACCTCTCAATCATTTGCCTCTTGTATCTATACATTGCTGTTTATTCCTGCTTTTCTTGGGTAGCTTGGTGTCTGGCTCTACAATGGAGCCTGATTTGTTATTTTTCAAAGCAGATAACACAGATATTTCATTCCCACATCATGCTCTCTATTCAGCCGCTGTGGCAAAGCAGTGATTCTTTGTTCATGTGCTTAATATATGGTGAAATAACCAGGTTTAGCTAATAACTGGCTTCCACTGAAGCAGTTATTCATAGTACTGAGCCAGGCTTTCCCTGTCCATACCTGTCAGTGGTGCTGGAGCTAAAAGAGAGGCATGTTCTAATATTTAAGGACCAGCAACCAACAACGGGACAACAGTATTTTTATGTATGGTTGACTGTATGCAAGCTGTTGAAACCATATGGGCGTTTATATACCTAGGGTGTGGAAACCTTTTAAACCTGAATCACTATTACTGTGCCATAGGAGTGTATTCAAAACCCTAAACCTTCTCTACATTTTGTGGTGTTGTGTTATTTAAACATGGATCTGGTCAGCAAGGTAACTGTACTGTAGCATTTAACTGTGCTTGATGGCTTGTTTGTCTACACATTAATTAATGTTTTTTTTGGTATTCAGACTTCTGTGGGACCATACAAAGACAGGTGTGTGCCTTTCTAAATAATGATGTCTCTTGAACTTCATTGGAGTCCACCAGAGATAAATTCCATTTTCATTGTGCTCTCAGGGATGATTAAAGGACAGAGGATGCATCTGAGCTCAATTTGTATTGACATGGCAAAGGGTCTGAATACTTAAGTACCTGAGATATTTCAGTTTGTTATTTTCAATAAGGTGGCATACATTTTCCTTTTTCGTTATGGGGTATAACATGTACATTGATGGCAAACAAATTCATTTGATCAATTATAAAGTAAGTAATTAAAGCAACAAAATGTGATTGAAGTTGTCTGAATACCATCATAAGACACTGTATGTCTAGGAAATGTTTATCTAACCAATCTTTTAGAAGTCTTGCATTACACTGTACATTACAATACTGTTCAAAAGTTTGGGATCACTTAGAAATGTGTTTGTTCAAAGAAAAGCACAATTTGGGTCCAATAATATAACATCAAATTGATCAGATATACAGTATAGATATTGTTAAATTACAATTGTAGCTGGAAAGGTTTTAATGGAACATCTACAGTTAGGTACAGAAATATTTGAACACTGATAAAATGTTCATGATTTTGGCTCTGTACGCCATCACAATGGATTTGAAATGAAACAACCAAGATGCAATTGAAGTGCAGATTTTCTAGAATCCTTTGCAGGCAATGACTGCTTGAAGTCTGGAATGCATGGACATCACCAAACATTGGGTTTTCTCCTTTGTGATGCTTTGCCAGGCCTCTACTGCTGCTGTCTTCTGTTGTTGTTTGTTCTTTCTGCCTTAAGTTTTGTCTTTAGCAAGTGAAATGCATGCTTGATCGGGTTGAGATCAGGCGATTGACTCAGACATTACGGTATATTCCACTTCTTTGCCTTAAAAAACCCCTGGGTTGCTTTCACAATATGATTTGGATCATTGTCCATTTGTACAGTAAAGTGCCGTCCAATGAACTTTGCTGAATTTGGCTGAGTCTGAGCTGACAATATATCCCTATGTACTTCAGAATTCGTCCGGCTGCTTCTGTCTTCTGTCACATCATCAATAAACACTAGTGACCCAGTGCCTTTGGATGCCATGCATGCCCATGCCATCACACTGCCTCTGCTGTTTAACAGAAGATATGATATGATTTGGATCATGAGCCGTTCTAAGCCTTCTCTATTCTTTTTTCTTCCCATCATTGTGGTACAGGTTGATCTTAGTTTAAACTGTCCAAAGAATGCTGTTCCAGAATTGGGCTGGCTTTTTTAGCATTTCTGGCAATATTTCATCTGGCCTTTCTTAAGGCTTATGAATGCTTTTCATTGAACCCCTCTGTATTTGCTATTGAGACATTTTCTCTTTAAGGTGGACTTGGATAATGATGTGGAAGATTAATTAATCATGCATATATATTATATATTTAATGCATAAATATATTCTATTTGCATAAATTAAGTTTATTAAACATGTGTTAAAAATATCGTTTTTGTTTATATGATATACAGGCTAGATACGTTGCTCTATGTAGGAGTTGGGGAAACATGTGGTTAAAAATGTGGGGACTTCAGCTATAGCTTGTCCCCTTTTCCATCAGAACTCTTGCCAGAAAATCCTTGATCTCCTTTTGGCCCCAGGCCCAAATACGGCCATTGTTTAGCTTAGGTGTCCTACGGTTCTTGGATTTGGAGCATTAAAGATGAGAACCAGATGTTAGAAGAAAATATAAGGGGCCCCTCAAAATGTGTGTCTTTGTCATACCTAGGAATGTGCACACAAGTGTACCTTGCTTGTGTATCACCTACAAGCTTGTAATAAATTATCAGAATTAAAGTATTGGTTTCCAAGTGTATTTATAATTATGAAATAAGAATTAAGTGGAATCAACCCTCAAACCTAAGAATGGAATCAACTTCTGACCTATAACCTGCTAAATTGATGAAGAAATAACCAAGGAATAGCCCACACCATGAAACCGCTGTTGAGACAACTGTCCTATTACTTTTGTTCACTTGAAGAAGAGGGGGCTACATATTAAGTGGCTATCTAATGGAATGCACAATTAATATACTGTAGTGACTGAACACTCCCCCAAATTATTTTTTAAACACCCCAATACAAACAACATGACCATCTCATGTCTTTGAGTTCTGCAAAGTCATGTCAATGTAAAAAACCTTACATTTACATTAGTAGCATCATAAACGTGTTTCACGATATCCTGCTTTGCCCTTTACTCAGAGCTCATTTCTAAGTCTTCACACTCCAAATGATGATGCATAGGCACACCTCATACATTCCACAGAGTCTGGTTCTCTGGGCTGGTAGTGTTGTTTAAACGTTCCGCAAAGTCTGTATTTGAGTTGCCTGTGTGTAGAAAACCAAGAAATGACATGCCTAATCCATTTCGTCATTGACCTGAACAATATCGGTTACATACCACCACAAGTAGCTAATCCGTCGTCTTTAAATGCACAAAAGTGATGTTCGCAGAAAATTTGAAACTTTAAAAGGCCCCCCAGAAAGCATTTTCATCTTTAGAATTAAATGTGGAGATAAGAACATATTTTGTGGTGAGTCCAAATGTTATATATGACTTGTGCAACCAAATTAGTCTCCAAATAAGTCCCAGAAATGTAACTTTGACCAAAACAACTGATGATGCTTCAACCCTTAGGGCTGGTTAGATTATGCCTAGTGTAAGACACAGATATCAAGCTCACATGATTTATTTTGTCTTAAACTAGGCATAATACGCATCTGTGAAACCGGCCCCCGAAGATAAGTGGAAAATGAAGTCAAACTGATATATCTCTTTCACTGGATAATTGGACAGAGGAGCCAAAGTTGTGCTCATAAGTTTGCATACCCTGGCAGAAATGGTGAAATTTTGGCATTGATATTGAAAATATAACTGATCATGCAAAAAACGTTTGTTTTTATTTAAGGATAGTAATCAAATGAAGCTATATATTATCACATCGTTGTTGTTGGCTCCTTTTTAAATAATAATGATAACTGAAATCAACCAAATGGCCCTGATCAAAAGTTTACATACCCTTGAATGTTTGGCCCTGTTACAGACACACAAGGTGACACACAGGTTAAAATGGCAATAAAGGCGAATTTCCCACACTTGTGGCTTTTTAAATTGCAATTAGCATCTGTGTATAAATGGTCAATGAGTTTGCTAGCTCTCATGTAGATGCTATGAGGAGGCTAGATACTGAGCAACGGGGAGCAGAAAAGAACTGTCAAAAGACCTGCGTAACAAGGTAACAGAACTTAATAAAGATATAAAAAGATATCCAAAGCCTTTCAAATCCCAGACAGTACTTTGCAATCACTTATTAAGTAGAAAGTTCCGGGATTTTTTGATACTAAGCCAAGGTCAAATTTTTTTTCTTTGTTGCCATGTTTTGTTTTATGATTGTGCCATTCTGTAATATAAATTATAGTTTAATATGAATCCCATGAGTAATAAATAAATGTTATCTCATGTTATCTTTACAAATGGTACATATATTATTACCAATTCTCTAAGTGTATACAAACTGTTGAGCACACTGTATGTACATAATTTTGAAATAACAGCAGCAAGCAGGTCCCTGTAACACTTAAAAACCTACACAGGTTCTTCCTAATTTATAATATTGCCCAGAACAATATTCATTTTATACAAAAATATATTATTATTAAAGACTACAACACCTGAAAAAAAAAAAAAAACACAATATAAAACCAAACCAGGAAAAAATGTGTGGTTTAAATGAGCATACATTCAATCTGTTTAAAATAACCATCACAACCGGAGAAATTCTATCCAATTAAGTCTGTAGCCTAACCCTCAGGGGCAGGGCTAAGCTCTAAACTACCACCCAATTACATTACATGAATGGGGGGGAAAGCTGTATATCAAAAGATAGGCCTTTCCCAGCTTGATTTGAGATTACACTCATTGAGAACCATTAAGATTGGACTGGAGATACATTTTTGGACCTTTATTATCATTGTTTTTAAGAACTGCCATCCAATGACAAATTAAATGCAAAAGAGCGGTTTAGAATTGTATGCCTATAGGCATCTTCTTAGCAGCCAACTACTGTAACCTCTTCTAATCAGTGTATCCTTCAATGTGTCTCAGTTAAACTCCTTAAAAATCTATTTATGTATGCTAATAATTGTCCAATTCTTGTTGTAACAAAAAAATAGCAGAAAACCCAATTGTGGCATGCTTATGCTTGTGTGCAGGTATGTGAGGACATGTATACAGTATGTACAGTAACTCTGAAAAAAGGATCTAATTAGAAAGTGTTTATCCAGCATCACCCAGCCACCTGATTCAAGATCAAAATCTTTACGTTATGTAATTGGTTGAGAACAAAATTATGTAACCACAGTCAATGGAAACCAATTTCCATCGAAGTAAACAATTGACCTCACAGGCTGTTCAAACTTGAGTGAATTTGATTACGGCAACTCGTAATGTGACTCAGTAGTGTGTATGGCTCTAACATTCCTGTATGCACACCCAAAAATGTATTTTACCTAAGTCATCTTGATCATCTGGAAAGAAGGAACAAGCTCAGAATATTCTATTCTGTGTTGGATGATATTTGGATGAAATATTTCTGAAGAGATTTTAAAATAAAACAAATATGATCAAAGTATTTACAGGTGGGTTATGATTGTTCTGGAATGTCAAATGTATGTGTACAATGATACAAATAGAATTCTAGAATGCTGGTGTGGATTACTAATTGTCAAAATAAAAAATATTTTCTCATGCATTTCAAACAAACATACATAAGCACAAAAATTAAGAAAAAAAATATAATATATAATAAAACTTTTTAAAGAGCATAAACGTTTCTGTACTTAGACCAGATTTGTGCAAACTGGAATAATATCATACGTTTTCTCAGATTATGTGGACAAACTACTCCAACACAACAAAGAATTTGAAATGTAGGTCCACCTCTCATGGGTGCTCTCTGTGTTCCTACAACTGTCCCTCATCTAAATTTTCCACCACACAACATTTATAAGTAGCCTGACAGATTAACCAGATTTTTGCTAACTCCACAGCTGATGTGTTTTCCTATCAAGTGATCACGACAGGGTTTTATTGTAATCTAAAATACATGACCAGTTTCATAGCATCAAACATATATGCTGTTTACAATAATTACCTCAACATCATTAAGGATATAAAAGAGCAAGATCACTTTTACAACCCTATCATCAAACACAGAAACAGCCTCTTCTGTCTTGAAAAGTTGTGGCTGCTTTGGCCCTGTCATTTTTAGTAATTAAATTAATATAATTTTTATAAGTCAAATGACATTATTCACTTTTCTTGTTAATGGCACTGAAATATTGTAACAGTTTTTTAGCAAGTAGTTTTAATATTTACACAAATATTATTGTTGAAATAACAACAACCCATGGCCATTACAATAATTTATAGGAAGCCAGTTGATGGCCACTAAGAGTTTTAAAGGGTATGTTTGCAACTTCACATTTGAGGCATATCTAACTTTGATTCCTGTATGGATGGCTGGTTTTACTTCACCAAATTACTTTTAGTTCATTACTTCATGCTAGCTATACTACTAGCTGATTCCAATTGCATGTTGCCATTAGCAACCACTTTTCTCATTCAAAAAGGACCATTTGTAGATGTTAAGCAGTGACCAAACATATTGCAATTGGATTCACCTAATTCTATTGCGGGAATGATAAAAATAAATCCTTTGACAAATGTTTACTGTGGACACGGTTTTCACTGTGTTCCAGGCATTGTGGTGTTTTCCCCCAGTGTGTGAGTCCTTCAGAGTTCTATTGCGTTCTAAGAATCTTTTTACAGCATCTATTCTATTTGATCTACCAGTTGTAAGGAACTGTAAACAGTGTGATGAACTGAAACTGTGGAGGAAAAACCCAGAGACATTGTTTGCTGATTATACTTTAATTTAAGAAAAGAATAAAATACGTGATCTTCTTTTTGAATACAGTATACTACTGCTTTGTATACTGAAGCCGTTATGCACTTACAACAAATAAAGGAATAAAAAGAAAGAAATCACAAATGTACGGTGACAGAAAACAACATGCACAGGCACTTTATTCATGTGAGCTGTGAAATTCACACAAACACACACACATCTTTTTTAAACATATTTCTATGCCAAAGCAGAGCATCCATCCCCTAGTAAAAAAGTCCTCTATTCTGGCTTAGCATTGATAGAAATATTCTCACTCAATTATGTTTTCCCCTGCGCATTCACCTCACATTCATGTCCTGCAGTGTTCGTGGAAAACTCACAAACCAATAATGCCATTAAATGTGAGCAAGGGCTATAAATCATTGAGGGAGCTTGATGGGAGTAGGGAGAGCAGCCAGGGCACCTCACTCTAGGGCTCGCTGCACAACCCTCTGAACTCCCACAGTCCATTGCCCTAACCACTGCTCCTGTGTGTACCCAATCAAAACCCCTCTGTGGCAATGATCAAAGAGGGGTACTGGGGGAAATAGACAAAGGAGAAGGATAAAGAGGTAGAGGGCAGGGGAGGGTTAGGTAATGTTGGCTTTAATGAGCAGATGTGGTGAGATAAGAGCGTCTGGCAATTATATAGTGCCTTCGAAAACTATTTAGACTTTCTTTTTCTCCAAAATGTATAGTAGATCAAATAAAATATTTTGTAATCAACCTACACACACTACAATACACTATAATGAGGAACCAAAAACAAATATAAAAAACCCGGGAATATCTCATGTATGTAGATATTCCGACCATTTATTCAGCACTTTGTAGATGAGCCTTTGGCTGCGATTAAAACATTGAGTATTCAAGAATTGAGCTCTACTAGCTTTGCACATCTGGAGTATAACTGGGCAGTTTTCTCATTCATGCCTGTATCTCCCAGTTAGTTAGAGACCTGGTAGTTAAACTCAAGATTTCTCTTTAGGGTGAAGGTTCCATCTGCAATCCCTAAAATGTTCCTTATCTGGGCAACTTGATCTCCTGAAGGCCCTCACCTGGTTGTGCAGCTGATATGGGTTTTTCCTGAAGACTGGACACAGAGCGCATCTGTATTTATTCAACCCGTTGATAACCTTGAACGATGCAAAAATTATTTGGCCCCAAAAAAGTAAGGTACTCTTCACCCGACACTGACAGAACAGGACTGGCCAGCATTCAGATTCCCTCTTTAGTCTAGGTTTCTTCCTAGGTTCTGACCCTAACATACATATTTTTTAAAGTACTGTAGAACAGCAATGAGCGAGCAGACATTATCTGTAAATCCCCTTTATGAGCTGTATTTCATTTTTTTATGCATGCACACCATACAAACCCCATACACGCCCCTCACACAGACACACACCTGCAATCACACCAACATCTAAAATGGATAGCGCCAACCTGGTGCCTATTGATTTTCAATAGGCACCAGGACCCCCAACCCGGGCAAATATAAGGACACCCAACCCAGGGCAAATATATTAGGCTGTGATGGTGTGCCAGAATCAAGGGGGAACCTAAGTCCGTATAAATATGTCTATACCTTAGTTCCTTCGGCCATCACAGGCCTGAAGGGCAGTGTTCCCCATCATTAATATATTTCATTACATTCATTGTCTTTTTCTTCATTGTCTTCTTAATACATCACACTGTGTGTGTGTGCATGCCTATGTATGTTTATACACTATAATTAAGGTTTGGAGTCACTTAAAAATTAATATCCTTGTTTTTGTCTATTTTTGTCCATTAAAATTCCATCAAATAGATCAGAGATAGTGCAGACATTTTTCGTATTGTAAATAATTATTGTAGCTGGAAACACTGATTTCCAATTGAATATTTCCATAGGCATACGGAGGCCCATGACAAATCAATATCGCAAACCATGACCAGTTGCAAATGGCAGTTGTCCAGCACTTGCCTTGTGCAATCATCAAAGTTCACATTTTGGTGAACCTCTTACCCACATATTAAAACCCTTCCGACTGAAGACTGCATGGCAAAGAATCATAGCAATTAGGAACAAAAGGTCCTGATTTAATTTGTGCACTGTGCGAATTGTTTCTTAGTTACCCCAAAACCAGCATAACTGTAGGCACTTCAAACCTTTAAATGTGTTCATCTCTAGGTGGCTTACATCATGACGCATCATGACAGACCCATGGACAAAAAACGATGTCATGACAGACCCATGGACAAAAAACGATGTCATGACAGACCCATGGACAAAAAATTACATCATGACAGACCCATGGACAAAAAATTACATCATGACAGACTCATGGACAAAAAACTATACCATGACAGACCAATGGACAAAAAAGTTAAAATGCCAGGCAATGATATTTCTTGGAGACTGAGCAAATTATGAGGTTGGAGAAACTTGAAAATTATAACAATTCTGTACAACTTCGGGTGCACGTGTAAGGAATACACCAATTTCCTATGGGCCTTTCAGTTTGTCACCAAAAAATTTATTGAATTGCAGATGATTGTTTGGCTTGACACGTCACACTTCACACCTCCAAAAACCAATTAAATACACTGCTCAGACTTATGCACCTGCCTAACTTGTCAAAACAATGTGTTATGCGGTATTTAGTGTAAATGTATTTTGTTGTTTATTTTCACCTCCATTTACCCATCTACGACATTTTATGTTTTGACATGAAGTCAAAAGTGATTTAATTAAGAGTTTTGCCAGTGATTGAAACAAAAAATCAATAATATCAAAGTGAAATATGAAATGCATCCATTTTAGTCAATATTTGGTAGAGACACATTTGTCATTTCGCCCCTTTACCTTCACATGCTTTATACGACCAGAAGGAGAAGCATGCCAGTAGCATGATGCCAACACCTCCATGCCTCATGGTGCGGATGGTGTTCTCAGGATGTGTGGTATTAGGCTTGAACCAAACATTGCTTAGTGTTGAGGCCAAAAAGCAGTACTTTGGTCTTGTCTGAACATAGAATCTTCCTCCACTTGGTCTCAGTCTCACAAACATTGTATGTGAGGTTTATGAAACAATGTCTTTCTTTTTGCCAGACTCCTATAAAAGGCCACGTATGTAAAGGACCCGAGCTTTACATCATTGCAGTATGCATAGTATCTCCCCCTCAGCCGTGGAAGACATTACCTCTATGAGAGTTGCTTTAAGCCTCTTGGTGGCCTCCCTGACAAGTATCCTTCTCGCCCAAATAATCCGGTTTTGAGGACGACTGGTTCTAGAGTGAATCACAGTTGTGCCACATCTCTCCATTTCTTAATAACAGACTTTACTGTGCCCCGAGGGATATTAAATGCCTTGGAACTGTTGTTAGTTATATATATCCTACCCCTGACTGATGCTTTTGAAAAACCTTATTCCAGATTTGCTTTGAACATTCCTTTGTCTTAATTATGTTATTTTTGTTTGGAATTGTACTATCCAACTGCGAGGACTCCTAGTTAAATCCATTTCAAATATAATGTAACAATATAATGTGGAAAAGTCCAAGGGGGTGAGTACTTTCAGAGCCACAGAAAATGCACTTGAAATGCACTGTAAGCAACGTTACAGTATGTGAAGCATTGTTTGTTCCAAAGATTGAGAGATGTAGATTACATAATAAAGACTGACATATGCTAAAACTCCCTTATCTGTCTCAAAATCCATTGTTCGGCTATTGAGTACATGAGGGATTGAGTTAACACCTGAAGTATTATTTTGATTGGAACTTAATTTTACCATTATAATCTTACATTTTGGCATGTTTATGCATTGGGCCGACTGTACATTTTGTAATTTGATTCAAAAGTATTTAACATTTACTATTAATCAACTTGCTTTACAGCTGAATCTACTTAACTGTTTTGTTTTAACTGACACTGAGGCATGTGAAGGCAAGCTCAGATGATTTGACCTGGATATGTTTCCAGTTCGTAATGGATTGAACCATGGAAAGATCAGTGTGAATAAAATATTCAGGCCAACAAATTACCACATTGGTTTGCCTAATGAAACAAATATATAATTCTATATATAAATGTATCTCCGAAGCAAAAAACTGCAGTGAGAGCATTTCAGTGTTTCTCATAATTCTTCACACAGGTCGGCATTCTTTCACTTAGCAGGCCGTTTGGAAAATGTTGGTCAAAGTTAGAATGTACCCAGTTCTCTGGGCCAGTGGTTCCCAACCAAGGGTATTAGAACCCCAAGGGGTACTTGGCCATTCCACTGAGGATACTTAAAAAACTCATGACATCATTGACTTACTAGTAAAATTAACAGGACGTACTCAGAGAAGAGTAACATTCTGTAAGTGCTACAGTAACTGAAAAAAAAGTAGGGAACTACTGGAAACAAGACACCATTGCTTGAAATTGCCAATCATAAAATGCATTAGTTTAATTAAAAATCAGGTAGGTTAATAAGTAAATTGTTCTTTCTCAAGGTTTCAGGTAAGTTGTCAGGTCTAAAGCTGTCCACAGATTGATAGCTACAGTATTGTAGCTACAATATAGAATATATTTCTGTAATTTTTTTGTTCCAACTGCTATTTTTAAGGAATTTATTTTTACTGTAAGTGCACCAGATAAGGGTGATTTCCCATTTACCTTTTAGCTTAGTTTTGGTTGACAGAATGGCTTGTAAGCATCTCACTAAATGTGAATATAAACACACCCACGTGTTTCAGGGACTCAGGATAAGAATGAAGTTACATATGAGTTTGTAGCTTCTGTGATGAGACGAACGCCACTGATGACTCAGTAATGGCTTATATCACTTGGGTTGCACAATCAATTCGGAATCAAGAGACATTACAATGAAATACCAAATTCGATCACTGCTGCGTGATGACAGGTTAAACCACATCATTTCAGATGTTCCTTCACTCACTCATTGTTCATAGCTAAGAAATCGATTCTAAGAACTCAAATGTCAAATTACATATTTTTATAGCCTTGTATTAACAATATATGATAATAAATAATACAGAACTGTTGGCAAGTTTGCTCATCCCACTATAGGTGACACCAAGTGATGAAATAAAAGAAAGCCAATTAGCTATGAATTGCAATTTAAATAATTTATTTGAGCTGGGGTGAGGTTGAACCCTGAGAAGAGAAGAATTGGGATATGTCTGCATTTAGCGCCCATAGCAGACTACAGAATTATCCAATCACAAGTAATGACATTAAATAATTGTATAATTATTTGAGTTGTATATTAAATAAAGCCTGATACAATGGTGACAACATTTAGCAAGAGATTTGGGGAAAATGTGAAAAAAGTATATGAACGATCTGAGGGAGTCTATCACCTCAAGTTATGCATTGTTAAAATGTGTGTGTGCATGTGTTTGTTATTTGATTCCAGAAGAAACCTACTTCAGCTTTCTAATTTTGAGGGCTATTATAATTGGGTAGCAATGTCCAATCATGAGCATGTGCCATCCTGTAGCAAAACACGTGCATGCCTCATGCCTAAGGACAGGCATTAGTCATGGTATGTTGGTCATATATCATCCTTACTGGCCTTATTGTTAAAATTAAGCATAGCTAATGTTATTTCTTTCACTGGTTCCATAAATTCCAATGAGTGGTCCCAGGAATGAAAACTTGGCATTGCATAAATATTGAATAAATACTGTGAAGCCTCAATTGTATATTATTCAGAAAGCCTTTTTAAGCAATGCAAATGCAACCATAAAGCACTGGTTTATGTCATATTTGACATTGGTATTTATGTCACACAGTTAAGCCATGTTTATGAAGCCATAAAAAAGCATAACATACAATGATGCGTTGTTATGTAACCTCAATATCATTTGAAACAGGACCAAAGTTGTTACAAGGTGTTCCCAAAGTTACAAAAATGGTAAAATATCTCGGTAAACCTGTTCGGTCTTTGAGGGAAATTAGCTCAGCCTGAGAAAACACACACGGTTCAACATCAAAGTCTAAAAGCTTAAGCTTTGCCCGAAGAATGTCTAAAAATAACTCAGACAAGTGTTGTCGTGAAAATCATTGAAAGGTCCATTCAAAGTGCAACTTCAGCGCATACCAAATCTTCCATAAAAGGTATATTGTGTACGTCTTCCAGTTAAAGGGCTCCAGTGCAGACTTAAGCGTATGTATACTGCACGCACCACCCAACTCTTTGATGGATCAATACTGACTTGCACTGCTATTGGGTCTCCAATCAATTCACTCTTATAATGAGACCCAGCATCCAAACATGTGGCCTGACACTCATTAAAGGAGCATAGCCACACCAAGGTCACCCTTCTTATTATTGTCAGGGTACTGTACTGTAGATCTACCACACACTCAATACACTACTTTAAACAGAGTTCTGAAATGCCAAATCCCCTTGTGTCCGTCTCCTAGAGTGATGTCTCCAATATTGGCCTTCAGAAAGTCTCTATTGGCCATCAACATGACTGTGATGGGGAGGGCGATGAGCAAGACAGGAGTGGTAGATCGAGAGTGGTGGTAGGGTGCAGGGGAATGGAGATGGGTCAGTAGATCATGGAGTAGCACGGCTGTTGTTCACAGGTCAGGGTCACATTGAGATGTATCACTCTTACAGATGCTTCTCCTGGAAATGCTTTGGCTACCTGCTGAAGACTGTTCATCACTTGAAAGGATTTCTGCTTGGAATACAAAAGCTCGCTCTGCAGTCAAAATTTTTTCTGACCTTGCACAGTGTGATAAAAGAACAGAAGATAAATAAGGGGTGATTTCTGACCGTCTTTTGTAGACATGTCTGTTCCTAGATATCTAATTCAGAGTTCCACCCAAGCTGTGTTTTCTCTAAATTCACTATTTTCTGAGACTATTTGCTTGTTCTGCCTTTTTATGTATTCTCCAAACAGTGTTGTTTGTTTGGGTGGGATCCAAATATAACATAGAGGACAGAGGGTTCAGAGATTCTAATTGAATAGTTACACAAACTAATACAGTAGCAGCATAAACATTGTGGGCAAAATAATGCAGATTCTCTTTTTTATACAATAGTCACTAGATTAGAAACAAAACGACAACTATAAACAAACAAACCATTTGATTACATATTGGCTTATGCAACACAGTAGTCTCTGGATATTGGATGAAAACCATTTCAGCATCTGTTCTCAATATTTTAATTAGTTACCAAACACATTTGTTGCGTTCAAAAAGTTCATTGAAGAACCAACTGTCTATTATATTTGTTGCAATAATTGAATGGGCATGAATTGTACAACCTGTTTTAATTGGAATACATAGACTATTTTATGTAAATCCATGGCACTCGATTTCGTATGATATATTACCTTAGGTTACATTACAATGCGCTATGAAAATCTCGAATACATTACGAATTGGCTAAAATGTAACAAATGTTACAAATGCAATTAAAACATATCATGCTACGAACGCTAGACAAACAAAAAACATCCAAACCATGTTTTGAGCTGGTGACGTTCAGCTCTGCAGACAGGCGTCCTCTCCACTGTTCCATACAGGGATTACCAATGTGATGGATTGCACATGACCATGTCAGCTGTTAACTATTGAGTACCTAAAGCAGGGTGGGCAATTCCATCTGGCCTGTAGTAGGTAATAAAATAGTTTGAGGGGAAGTAAAACATAACTCACGAGCCCATTCTTATCTGTACATGAATTTAAAATACATTATAATCTCTAACCCGAACCCTAACCTAAATTGTAAATGTTTTAATTACTTTAATTACTTTATGATTATTAAATTACAACATAAATGTGTCTCGCCATTCAGTTTCAAAATCTTGATGCAGCTACCCAACCAAAAGGATTGCCCACTCCTGACCTAAAGGGAGGTCATTGGGTCAGAGAGACGACAATTGTCATACTTTTTTTTCTCTTTTATAGCAATTAAATCATAAACCATCAAGCAGTTCCTTAGTAATGTTACTTAGGTCCAATACAATTTAAAGACCTCAAAAAGAATGTTCTTTGTGGGTGTATTTTGAAAAATTCTGCCTATACCCATTTCTATTATTTGGAAAAGCAAGATGAAAGTACACTTTATTGGCAGGTTGATGGCATAACCAAGTGTCCTCATCAAATTTCCAAGTGCTACCAATGTTCATTGCAGCTTATACTGTGCCTCTGCTTCCCCCAGCAGGAAAATAGATTTAAATCAGGTTATCCACATGGGGCTGCCCAAACAATAATAAAGTACTGATAAAAATGCTCATCAAACAAGTCTGCTTATAGAAGAGTTAGTATTAAGCTCTTTTATGTTGCTTAATGTAGCCTATCAGTGTCTCACTAGGTATAGTTACTGTACTATCAATGAGGATCATTTGGAGTTCAGCACTCATTTCCAATTTACCCAGAAAAATGTATGGTGGCTATTTTGGTGTGAATAAGCCTATGCTTTACACCATGCAGCGGGCAAGCTTTGTTTCAACAAAACCACTTCAATAAACAGCTGCCATACATTGATACATCTATTTGCATTCAATTATTATACCTTGGTTTTAGGATAAAGTAATTTCATTTTTAATGCCAATGTGGATCATGGTAATATATGCTATATTTTGGTGTATGGTTTTGGTACTATAGACAGATTTAGCAATATGATATCCTAATACATAGCTGCTTGTGGATACAAAAAAACTATAACATTAAAAACTACTGAGACTGCAACTGTTGCCCTCCATCTGATCAGTGCTGCTTGAGGAAGCATGTAGGATCAGCTTGTTTTGATGTCTGTAGCTCAAGCTAAATTCCTGCAGGATTCAGTACATATCACTGCAAATTATGCTTTCATGTTTCTACACCTGGTGCTTTCTGATTTCTGATTTGACATTCATTTTTATCTGAAGTTATCACAGATCAATACATATAGCTGAAACATGTATCCACAAATTTGACATACTGTATCGACTGTAGCTTAGTCAGCATTGCGTTATTTAATCATTACAGTATAATCATCACTCTGTGTTAATAAAACATAGAGATATTGCAGTTAAAGTGAACTCCAATACAAAACTCTGCTTGGTGTAGAGAATTACGATTCACTTAGATGGGGTAGTGAAAAGGGTTATGGTAATAACATGACTATGTAAAGGTATTCCATATTAAGTGGATTCCAGGGTTCTCCCAGTGTGTTCACTCATAGTCAAGGTCACTGGTCACTGATGATGATTTTACACAACTAAAACGTTTGCATACTTCACTATGTGCATTGTAACGGTCATGACATCTGCAGAAGGGTTAGGAGTATTCGTAATAATATAGATGTTCACCCCTGACTTTCAGATTTTCAGATTTCTAACACAGACCTAAAATCAGTTTTCACAATACACAAATGTATGTTATTTGTATTTTCCTGACTTGAGGAGAAGGCAGAACATACAATTTATTTTGTTGGGTAAAAACATCTAAGAAATCATGTAGGTTGCATCAAGTACCAAACAATCACGCCAGCAGTGCATTGCCAACATGAAGTCATTATGGTTTATAGTTTACTTTGCATTAAAGTGTGCACCTATGAAAAAAATGTTTATGCAAGTAAAATCTCTCTATCATAACGGTATAGCATTGTATTATTCAAAGGGACAGATCTGCTGATAACAGCAAGCTGACTGTTTATTCTCTCTTCTGCTCCATTTTCTAAAGAAAAAAAAACAAACCCTGTTATCCCATTACAGATTCAATCTGCAAACCAACACATGCTGTGACCTTATGAATCACACTATTTGCATATTTTACAGTTTTCCATTCAAAATGACACATTGTATTGTTTGAGAGAAAATATGATGGGGTCAAGCAGTTATGGCACCCAACTATGGCAAACAATCTCTTCTTTATACTATACTGGCTATACTTCTTCAGCTGCTAGGGAAGACTTCACGCCAGCATTAAGTGTCTCTGGTGGATGCTCTTTCTTGTGAAAAGTGATTGGATTCTTTTTTCTCCCCCTGAAGCATGTTACTGATTCCCTAATGTGGATTGTATAACATGGTGGGAATTAGTTGCTGTGACAATGTGATCATGCTCATGTAATCTCACATCAATCGTAATCAAGATATACTAGGGTAAATACACAAAATTGTTTGAGTTTGAGCACATTGAGCACTTTCACTCATCTAATGTGTGTGTGTGTGTGTGGTGTGTGCATGCATGCCTGCGTGTGTGTGCATATGTTCTAGCTTCATACAGTACAACTCAAGGGGACCTGACTGATCCCATTTGCAGCCACTCTCCCAATGACAGAAACTTCCACACCACATATCCCCAACCAGTGAGCCACTGATGCTCATTTAATCTAATTAATTACTTAGCCAACAACAAAGGGCTGGGGCAGGCAGAGGAGATCTAAACTAATCACATTAGAGCAGGGAGAAGATTGGTCCTTGTGATCGAGTGGCTTGACCTAGCTGGACAGTCCTTACGGCCCCTACATTTAAGCCTGCTGTTAGTTGTTTACGAGATTGAGCTGTCATCCGGCAATCACTCACATTTAAGACCCCTTGGTCTCTATCTTATCTATTACAGACCCTCACTGTGAAGGGGAATGAAGTGTGAGGAACTGTCAGTTGGTGTGACGTCAGGTAGGTGTGCTGAGCACAAGATGGCTTCAGATTCAGCTGAGACATAGGAAAAACACCAATGGAAGTTGAACCCCTGCTGAAATTTTAATCTGGCCCCATACTATTTTGACAGTCATTCCCATTTCATATTTTCTCAGACACTCTTATGTAGAATGTCTTAGATTCATTTTCATACTAATGCAGATACATTGCGGTGTGTGGTGCTCCTCCACGTGTCCAGAAAGATATTATAGGTGTTAGTCATAAATAAAAGAGATACGTTTAGGACATAGCAGTATGTTTAGTATGATCATGGAGGTGAAAATTCTAGATGTGGAGGTCCTAGGCTGGTGTGGTTACACGTGGTCTGCGATTGTGAGGCCGGTTGGATGTACTGCCAAATTCTATGAAATGCCTTTGGAGACAGCTTATGGTAGAGAAATGAACATTCAATTGATGGGCAACAGCTCTGGTGGACATACCTGCAGTCAGCATGCCAATTGCATGCTCCCTCAAAACTTATGACATCTGTAGCATTGTGCTGTGTAATGGAACTGCACATTTTCGATTGGCCTTTTATTGTGGCCAGCCTAAGGCACACCTGTGCAATACTCATGCTGTCTGATACGTCACACCTGTGAGGTGGATGGATTATATCAGCAAAGGAAAAGTGCTCACTAACACAGATTTAGTGCTCACTAACAATATTTGAGAGAAATAGCCCTTCTGTGTACATAAAGTCTTAGACCTTTGAGTTTGGCTCATGATAAATGGGGGCAAAAAACGATGTGTTGCGTTTACAGTTTTGCTCATTTCAATTAATGACTGACAATAGCAATGCAACCTTCAGCTACACACTAAATACAATTGAATAGGCAGAAAATATGAATACATGACACAAGTTACAACATTATAAGAACAGTGCATGTCGAAAGTAATCAGACCCCTTCACATTTTCCACATGCTGTTACGTTATAGCCATATTTTAAAAATGATTAAATAGTTTTAAGTTCTCATAAACCTATCTGCTATACCCATAATGACAAATCAAAAACAGGTATGTGAAAATGTTTTCAGTATTCAGACACTTTGCTAAGACAATCCAAATTGTGCTCAGGTGTATCCTTTTTCCATTAACGATCGTTGAGATGTTTCTATAACTTAACTGGAGTTCACCTTTGGTCAGTTCAACTGATTGGACATTACTAGAAAGGCAAACATTTTACAAAACATTTCTGGAGCATTAAAGGCCCCTAAGAACACAAAAGCTTCCATTACTCCATTATTATGTAAGAAGTTTAGAACCACAAACACTCTTCCTTGAGCTGGCCACCAGGCAAAACATAGCTGACCTGACTGGTGGAAATGAACCTTGGTCAGGGAGGTGATCCAGAACCCAATGGTCACTCTGTTTGAGTTCCAACATTCCTGATTGGAGAAAACCTTCCAGATGGACAACCATCTCGGCAGCACTCAAACAATCAGGCCTAAATAGTAGGGTTGCCAGTCAGGAGCCACTCGTCAGTAAAAGGCACATGACAGCCCACTTGGGGTTAGCCAAAAGGCACATCTAAAGGACTCTCTGAGAAACAAGATTTTTTGCTCTGATGAAACCAAGATTAAACTCTTTGGCCTAAATGCCAAGAGTCACATCCAGAGCAAACCAGGCAGCACTCATCGCCTGGCCAATACCATCCCTACAGTGAAGCATTGTAGTGGCAGCATAACGCCGGGAGGCTTTTTTCAGCAGCAGGAACTAGAAGACTAGGCAGGATAAAGGGAATGATGAACAGAGCAAATTACAGAAAAATTCTTGATGAAAACCCACTCCAGAGCTCTCAGGGCCCCACACAGGGGCAAACGATTACGTTCCAGCAGGATAATGACCCAAAGTGCACAGCCAAAACAATATAGGAGAGGCTTCGGGACAAATCTATGAATGTCCCTACTCTGAATGCACCTATTTTATTACACTCATAGTACTATCTTGAACGCAATTCTGTTTAGCACAACTGTTTTGCATTGCACATTCAAACTGAGTTTTTCATTCCGTTTGATAATGTTTTTTGTCATTCATTATTGTTTTCTTGTGTTCCATGTTGGGAATGACTTTCTTGAAAGCTGGAAACATAACCTTTTTGAATTAAAGTGAAACTATTGAGTTCTGCGTCTGGAGCCTAGTCTGTCTACCACAGATCATTACAATCAAACACAAACTCCTTTGCAAGATTGTAAATGGTGTAAGACTGGTGTTATTTTTGCTAAGAAAAATTTGGAGTTAATCTAGTCTTAAATCTGCTTGGCAGACAATGTTACTTAGCTCATATATAGTTTTTATATGACTGCAGGTTGGAACCACACCAGTGGTTCCATATGAGTTGAGTTCTTCAAATACCATTGGTCAGGGAGAGAGCTGTACAATTAGATGACTGAGTTAATGTACGCTATAGAAGCTACAATGTTTAAGGGCACTTCATTAGCAAACTTCGAATCTGTTGCATTTAGGCCTACCTTTCGCAATTCAGAACATTGCTTACATTGAAAAATACAATACCAGTCAATAATTTGGACACACCTTCTCATTTAAGGCCATTTAATTGCAGTAAATTGACATTATCTGAGGCTAGTAACTCTAATGAACCTATCCTCTACAGCAGAAGTAACTCTGGGTCTTCTTTTCCTGTGGCGGTTCTCATGAAAGCCAGTTTCATCATAGCGCCTGATGGTTTTTGTGACTGCACTTGAAGAAACCTTTAAAGCCTTTAAACAATTTGGTTACTACATGATTCCCTATGAGATATTTCATAGGTGTGATGTCTTCAATATTATTCCACAATGTGGAAAAAAGTATGAATATAGAAATACAGTTGAATGACTAGGTGTGTCCAAACTTATAACTGGTACTGTATATGTTCACAGAACATGATTTTTCTCTCAGTGCCAATGTGGGAAAACAGGTAATTAACTCTTCTAAGTGTCGTTTGAGCATAACACTGAAAGTGTTTTATCAGGTCTTAAGATGGCAACTCATAAACTGTCATCCTGTCACATCCAGGCTTTCCTTACGTGACTATAGTATACTGTTGATGGAGTTATGAGTCCCACAGCTCAAATCACTTCTCCCTGTCTCCTGTGATTTCACATAAGTTTCCACTGAGAAGACTGAGTATGCATCAGACAAAGAAAAAAACATTATATTTTTTTGCATGGCACAAGTTAGCTAGCAGTCTCACTCATTCTCACAATTTCCAAACCGTCTTAGCATGGAAAACTTAATTAGAATTGTGTTATCGACAATGTTTCCTTCACTTTCCATTTAGCGCTATTATACTTCTCCAATGCAGATCTACACATTTTTAGCAATGAGAAAGTAAGGACATTGTGGAGTCCATTGAGTCAGGGCAGTCTACATTTTGTAAATGTTCTGCATCCATGAAAAATGTACCCAGAGGGTGGGCCCATATATTCAGTCATCAAGAAAAACAAAGATACAGACGCTATGTGGGGACAGACACTGGCTGCATTATTGAATGGAATTCATTCTATATGGCCTTTTTCTGGTGTCACTTCAATTTCTCAGGAAATGACCATAAAATATTGATGAGGAGTGAGCAGAAAAAAACTTCGGAAAATGAGCAGTATATCATTAACTAAGTTATTAACATCTAGTCAACAAATGTGCTGAATGACAAGCCACTTGATAAATGTGTGGATATTTTGTGTCCACAATAAAGTGCAAGTCACTCAAATTATGAATAATATATTGTCCAGTGAAATTATATTTGTAAAATAACCTTACAGATATCTATTTATAAAATGATTGTATAAGACATAATAAACATCACAAATAGTATTACAGTGACAGCTACCTGCTCTCAAAGCACCAAATGTTTGAAAACAGAAAATAAAAACACAAGATAACAAAAAAAATGCTTTGTTTTAATTTTTCCTTTGTCCTTTCTAGGTAGAAGGTACAATATTGGATGTGCACAGTGTTTTTCACTTTAGTAACATAATTGCTTGTTCAATGGTAATTACATCACTTAACATGTTTTAAAGAGACATCACCCTACTGTGTGCCAGGCTTAATTAAAAGCCTCTGCCTCAGCCAAGGCAAATCCTAATCAATTACCCGTCAATAAAATGCTTTGATTAATTTGGGATGCAGCATGCTGAGCCGGCAGGTTGGCTCTGCATTCTGCTTCAGTCCTTCTTTTCTTTTTTAATTGTTTTCTGATGATTGATACCATGTCAATTTGTACCATGAATCAACCATTGCCATTACAATTTGCAAGTCAACATCATTAATTTGTCTGATGATTAATGTGGGGAAAGTCAAGGTAAATAACTGTTCCCAGATGTATCAATATTTCTTATTTATTTTTCTAATTAAATAATATAGTAAACAAAAGCAAACAATAAAAGCCAACATGAAAAGCCATCAATTCCATCACAAAAATACAATGTCAACAGAATGGGTAATACATTAGGTAACCATGATAAGTTAACATGCACTGGATACAGCACGTGCCAAAAATGACCAACAGCTGTCTCTGTGCCCTCTGAATGAATTCCATATAAATGAAGACATGAAAATCTCACAGCAGATGTTTACACTGTGCTCACTGCAAAGATAATAGGTAGTGGGACAGGATAGGCGCTGATTAGTTTACTCCTGGATAAGTTCCTAATTATTTTAATTCACCTTGAGATTGAGGCAGGTCATGATGCGTTTGTATCTGACAGTAAGTGTTGTTTTATAAACCTTAAGTGAACATCTTGAGATATAATTCAAAATGTGGGATAATTCATTAAACACAGTAGATATGGTGTGAGTCATTCAGGCAATTATTTCAATTTTTTGTGTTAGCCATTTACTAAGGACTTTCTCTTTACACCATTTTTGTATCATCAGTAATGTTTTTTTGCAATTTCTTCATACAGTTGATTCCAAGGCTGAAATTGCATTAGATGAGTGCAAGTATGACATATGATATGATTGACAAATATCCTGTAAGTTTACATGTACTGTTTCTGCAGATCAAATACATTGCTCCAATCAAATACAATAACAAGAATAAACAATTTGCTACTGTAATGGGATAAGCAGGCAGAAGATGCAAACCAATATTAATTTGAGTGTACTATATCTTTAATACAGATATTTTTGTAAAAATACATTGTTGGTGTCCTTTTGCTGGAATTGATAACCACTTTAGGGCTGCTATATAACACATTATAACATCTGTCATAAGATTTCATATGTACATTGAACTAGTTATGAATAAATGACAATGTTATAATTTTATAAAGCTAGTTATTTTATACAGCTTGTTATAATGGAAAGCATAACGATTCATTAGTGTTACTTGGCACTAATTTCAACAGTTAATTACTGCAATATAGAAGACAAACAACACAGAAAATAGTCCCTTCTTATACAAAATAATTTTCATGCAATTACAGTTAATTCTGGAATGTACCAACAGGTTGAGCTGATAGGCCTTCAAGGACAACTCAAGGGAAGCGTTATTTCCCCCAAATATAAATTTAGGTCAAACTAGAGCAGCCAAGACCAGTCAGAGTAACCAACATCAGTTATTTAGAGCAACCAACACCAGTAATTTCTAAACTTTTTCAGTGCAAACTAATTCATTTGGCTCTGCCAGGAGGAAGGGTGAGTATCTTTATTTGTTCAATGTTTTTGCTGTCTCTGTGTTTAATCTCTTTGTCCTGCTTTTAATTTTCAGTGTATTTCTTTTCTCTTATCTTTGACTTCCTGTCAATATTTTGGTAGAAAGAACTCTTTGGTCCTTTTGTATGTCTGTGTTTTAATGCAAAGATTTGAAACGAAGGATGAAAACAATTAATGTTTTTCCCCTCCGGGACCTTTGTTCCTACCTCGGACAGAACGGAATGAGTTGGAGAGTGTTCATTACAGTATCTGTGTTATTATTATAAAGTATTTGGTAGAAATAATTGGGAAAAAAACACTACAAAAAAGAATATACAAATCAACTTGTCAGAATATTTGGGACTAAAGATCCTCTCATCCAAAGCCAAAATGACTGAGAATCCAACTTTGATGAGTAAGTAGCTGTCACTTCAGCAATGCTGCAAAGGGTTTATTTTCCCAAGGTGTCAGTGTCAAGGAAGATTCAATGTTGAGAAGGCACAAAGAAAGAATAGAAAGAAATTAATAATGTTTCAAGTCCTGTTTTAAAAAGTAGAATTTCGTCAGGCACAACATACTGGATACACCAGGGATCAAATGTAAGAATTGCACAGCACAGTGATATGAGTGATGTGACCTTCTTGTACTATTGCTTTGACACCTCACCACCAGCATGTAGCTTTCATATGTAATTCATCATGAATCATCATGATCTGCAAATGATTGATCATGTAGTGGGCCTTGCCCTTGCCTGATGGGCAGTGTGGGGTGGCAAGACAAGCACAACAAGGATCCACTGATTAATACTTGACCGCAGCTCTGTTGATACACTCACAAGCCCTTGTCTTGGAGCTAAAGTGAAAGCATTAGAGTTAGAATGAGGAATAAGCCGCGGGGCGATGGGGTTGTAACATATTATGTCATGTAAAGAACCCTTTCTTGCTGTTATGCCAACAACTCTGTCGTGCTGCAGTCCTGAATGTGCATTGTATATTGGCAGCATAAAAGCCTTTTTGAAACAATAATTCGGGACGTTGCTCTGTCACTGACAAAATGTGTGTGATGATTCTTTAGCCATTTTTCATCATTTCAGTTTGTCGGAATTAAATTGAGTGGATTAATTACATTAGCACAATGCCAGACTTTCAATAATATATTCTATTGTGTCAAACCCATGGGACACAAACACTTTGTATTTATTTTACGCAAAACTTCAAATCATGATGTACTTCAACCTCTGATTATTCTATTATTCATAATCATCAATGTTAATAGATAAAACCTCTCTTAACTACTTCGAACTTCACCAACTACCTTAATCACATTGAAAGTGATTTAATACGCACATGAAAAAATTACAACTAAAATGAGAATGGATAAAGACAAATTACTTCTCAACATCCGGAAGACAAGACGAGTCTCTGTCCATGGGAGTTGTAAGACCATGCTTGCTATGCAGAAACTGTCTGTTGCTTATGAATACTTGAAAAAGCAGCAGTAATTGCATACTGCACATTTTTTCCTGGAATATATAATCCCATTGATTTATTTTAGAATGAAGTAAATGTTGTACTCTTAGATTGTGTGAATGTCAATGTTCCTCACCTCATCTCTACCCACATTTTTTTCTTCCTCAGATGGTTTTACTTGCAAAAAACATGGAACGTGTATTCATTTATTTCAGGAAAACTGTGGTATCCTAAATTGCATCACAATTCAAGAACTACCACCTTTTGTCAGGCTCAGATGTGCAGTGGACCCTGAAATCGACACAGCTATGTGGGTAGCCAGCCTCAGTAATAAGTTATTTAAGTGCAAGAGTATGCAAATCCTCTATGCCTGAGTGATTTCCCACAGATCTACAGACTTGGCCGCAAACTTGCTTATTTCTCTGAGTCAAAGGTGGTTGTTAAAGCATGCGGCTGAAGGCTGTCTACAATGCACAACCTGCTTTGCTGAGTTTTTTGTTCTTGTAAAAAGAAAGCAGCAATGAAAACTGTATAGTCAATATCTGCAGCTGATCCAGGGTTTACTCATTGAGTCTTAAAGAATAGGTTTGAATAATATTATTCAGCCATGTGATACGTTCATTAACTAAAACAAATCCACTAATTATGTTCTGGTCAAGTCAGCTTGTTTTACAATTAAAATAAAGATTATCCCGCAAACTGTCTCTGCTTGCAAGTACTTTGGTCAGAGACCTTTGCATTGCACATTATTTCAGCTCCTGATATTTAATTCTTAACTCAACAATTTGAAATGTATTGTACATTCAGTCTATAGCACTTCCGATTTAGCAAAACTAACCTTCAGCTATTTTTTCAATATAATAGAGAAAGAAAACAATCTTATAAATCATTTTAAGGGAATGGTTTTCAACCACCAGTCTTCAGTGGGTAGACAGGGTCTTCGATGAGGTGTTCTGGAAATTAATTATCAGATTCTGTAAGCGTGAGCGTACACAAATCAGAATTTCTAAGCAAAGGGTTGGATTTATCAAAATGAAAATATGTAGTACATCTACACACATCCACAACCAAGTGGTGGAAAAAGGGAACTGCTTCTGAAACGTAGACTACTATACATCAGAATTGGTTCAAAAGTTACTTATGAATAGACCTGTTAGAGACCCCTGAAGGATAGCAAATTTTATCAGAAGATTAACATTGGGTATTTTTTGGTCTCTGAAATGCACACGGCCGTTGTTAATAACATTTTTTCACACGCTTTGGTACTCTCGACACAAGCAGATGGTAATTGTTTACCACTCTCAAAACGTACAACAGACCATCAAAAAATAAAATTTTATATTGATTGATTTCCAAAAACATTTAGAAAGACCTTTTTCACATTGAAATACATTCTGTTCATACAAAGTACATGCATACATGTTGATGTACATTAAAATGTTAAATTACCTTTTACTATCACTATGGTCATTGTTTCTAAATGATTATCACGGAACCATTTTGTGAATATACTGTGTGCATTTTACATTGTTTTGCCTACAATGTTCAGGCTGTAAATGACAGAATCACCACCATAAGGCCATAGATATGTATGTGACTTCATTGGGATTCAAACCCACAACCTTGGTGTTGATAGTGTAAGCCACAAAATACCACTGCATTACCTATGTACTATACAATACTGTCATAAACATGATTGCCATCTACAGAAAAAACACACCTGGTAAGTATTTAACCATATACATATCAGCCATACAATTAAAATCACTGACAGGTGATGTGAATATCATTGATAATCTCATTATCATATTAACTATCAGTGGGTGGGATGTATTAGGCAGCAAGTGAACATTCTGTCCTCAAAGTTGATGTGTTAGAAGTAGGAAAAATGGGCAAGCATACGGATATGAGCAGCAAAGGCCAAATTGTAATAGCTAGATGACTGGGTCCGAGCAGCCCTTGTGTGGTCTTCCCAGTCTGCAGTGGTCATTACCTATCAAAAATGGTCCAAGGAAGGATAAGCGGTGAACCGGTGACAGAGTCAAGGGCGGCCAACGCTCATCTATGCTCATATGGAGCGAATGCTGGCACATGAGGTCTGATCCAACAGATGAGCTACTGTAGCTCATATTGCTGGAGAAGTGAATGCTGGTAGAAAGGTGCCAAAACGCACAGTGCATTGCAGTTTGTCCGTATTGGGCGGCGTAGCAGCAGACCAGTCAGGATGCCCATGCTGACCCCTGTACTGTGGACATGTGAGCATCAGTATGGGACCACGGATCAATGGAAGAAGGTGGCCTGGTTTGATTAATTATGTTTCCTTTTACATCACGCGGATGGCCGGGTGCGTCGCTTTCCTGGAGAACACATGGCACCAGGATGCACTACGGGAAGATGCAAAGCAGGCGGAGGAAGTGTGATGCTTTGGGCCATGTTCTGCTGGGAAACCTTGGGTCTTGCCATTCATATGAATGTTACTTTGACAAGTACCACCTACCCAAGCATTGTTGTAGACCATGTGCACCCTTTCATGACAACGGCATTTCCTGATGACCTTGGCCTCGTTCAGCAAGACAATATGCCCTGCCCGGGAATACAACAATCAGTCAAGCATCTGTGGGATGTGCTGGACAAACAAGTCCAATCCATGGAGGGCCCATCTTGCAACTTACAGGATCTGCTTCTAACATATTGGCGCCAGATACAACAACACACCTTCAGTGGTCTAGTGGAGTCCATGCCTCAACAGGTCAGGGCTGATTTGGTGGCTAAAGGGGAAAATAATTGGGTCATAATGTTATGGCTGATCGGTTTATAAACCATGTAAACACTGACATCATCTTTCAACATTCAAGCAAGATAGACAGCAAGACAGGAATAAAGCTAAGATCCCTTGAACAGGGTCAAAACTACAAACTGACCTTCTGTGAACCATCACAAGTACATCTTGGTTGATAAAGCAGGCTTCTACTCAGCCAAAAAGTGACAGTGTTGGTGCAGAATCGTGTGCCTGAACATCATGGGGAAACATATTCCTGTGTGCAGCCATATTTGAAGATGGGTTGGTAGGACATAAGCCACTTCTTGGGTCTAACAATGCTGTGGCGGTACATCTTATTGAGTTCTTCAATTAAATTGTAAGAATATGTTAGGTTTAGATATTCAGAGGTGATTCAGGAATAGTTATGGGCCAGTCTTTGATTCCTGACTCTTGACCTAATCTCCTTTTCATTATGGAAGAGGAAGATCTATAACCACCACCCTGATGTGAATGTCACCACATACCCCCCCACAGCTCACGGATTAGCCATGTCATGACATCACTGGTGACCAGTGTCACATTTGGATTTGCATTTCAAAAAACTTACCCCCCAGTGCATGAAAAATCTTATTATTCATTGTGACATGAACAAGATATCACAACCAAATGCCGAAGACAGAATTGATGCAAATCAGTGGAGTGTGTGCTAAACACAGACATTTAATTTATTTCTTTGTCATAGTATTTGTTACTATTGATTAGAACAAAAACATGCTGAAATAATAGCTCCCTTTTTGCATCAATGATCATAGAAGATGTCTTCTAAGATATACATTTTCTGTCAATCGTGATGGGTAGTGTAAAGTTAGAGTCCTGCCAAATGTGAAAACAGTGAAATAAACTGTAACGGACCTATAGCACTTCAACAAGTCATTGTGAAATATGTGTCTTACATTGTTTGGGCATGGACTAACTAATTATTACAATGACAATTCGTTTTTTCTGAATGCTTAAACACTTCTAAAACTCATTTGATCATCTCATCTTCATCCGCTTATCCAATATCAGGTCACGGATGCAGCAGCTCCAGCAGGGGACCCCAAACTTCCGTTACTCGAGCTACATTTGCCAGCTCAGACTGGGGGATCCCGAGGCGTTCCCAGGCCAGTGTCGAAATATAATCTCTCCACCTAGTCCTGGGCCTATCCCGAGGTCTCCTCCCAGCTGGACGTGCCTGGAAAACCTCCCTAGGGAGGCGTCCAGGGGGGATCCGTAACAGATGCCCAAACCACCTCAACTGGCTCCTTTCAATGCAAAGGAGCAGTGGCTCTACTCCGAGGTCCTCATGGATGACTGAGCTTCTCACCCTGAGCTACTGAAACTGTTAATTATATAACACACTTTTAGCAAAACTGTAAAAAGTGTGTTTATGTTAGTGCGTTATGTAAATTAACTTGTCTGTAATATCGGGGGGGTCATGACTCTTTTTTTTTTCAAATCCTCCTGAAGGATTCTCCTCTGCACGGTGTTGGAACGTGTACGATCACGAGCCACACAAACGCATCCACCTTCTACATGAGGCTTGTGGACACATTGATAAGGGTTTATGCCAGGCCTGAATATGGCTCTGCAGGCAATACTTTCAAAACTGCCTAGCTCAAGACAGCATCACATGCGATGTGGATATAGTCTCATGTCCAGACCATTATTTTCTGTACATTTCTTTCTAGCACAAATGTTTTTGTATTTTACTGTTGCGCTTTTTTTGTGTTAGAACATTTTGATAAAATAAAATAAATGTTTCCCTATATGTGAATTGAGAGTGTATTATGTTTGGAATACACATCCATTTACACATTTGAACACCTGTATATATGTGTTTACTACATCTATGATAAAGCATTATTGAAATCTGCTATGCTCTGCACACAGTAAAAGCAAAAGCAACAAGTGTTTTTCATTTATACTATCAGTACTATAGTTGGTTCTTCATGTGGGTACTTAAATCAGAGTTTGTGTATATTGTATTGACATATAAACTAGTTATTTTAAATGATTTTGAAGATTTAGCAAGAAACGTTTGCTTTTGTAAGAAATGTTTAGCTGGTTTGGTGTAAAGTTTTGTGCAGAAATAGCCTATAGTTTCAAAGACAGTGCATAAGCAACTAGAAAAACTGTAAATATCATTCCAGAGAAGATGTGTCTGTCAAAAGTGAGAATGCGGATGGGTTCACCAGTCTGTGAAAGACGGCAGGCAAATATAGCAAAAAAATTAGAATAACCTTTCTCAACGTATAATTGGAAATGGTTTGGTGATCTCATCATATAAAGTATATCATATTATTAACAGATTCAGCGAATTCAGTGAAATCTCAGTATGCAAGGGATGAGGCCAAAAACCAATATTGGATGGCTGTGATCTTTGGGCCCTCAGACCGTAATGCATTAAAAACCGACACAATTCTCCAGTGGAAATTATTGAATGGGCTCAGGAACACTTCCAAAAATCGTTGTCTATAAATACAGTACTTTGCTGCATCCATACATGCAAGTTAAATCTCTACCATGAACAGAAGAAACCATATATAAACAAATAAAAACAAGATCCAGAACCACCACCACCTTCTCTGGGCCGAAGATCATATAAGATGGACTGAGGCAAAGTGGAAAACTATTCCTTGAATTCAAATTTTAAATGGTTTTTGGGAATAATGGACATTGTGTACTCCAGGCAAAAGAGGAGAGGGACCATCTGGCTTTTTATCAGCAGAAGGTTCAAAAGCCAGTGATGGTATGGGGGTGCATTAGTGCACATGGAATGGGTGATTTGCACATCTGTTAATCACCATTAATACTGAACAATATATACAGGGTTAGGAGCAACAGATGCATCCATATAGACAACGTCTTTTCAGGGAAGGCTTTGCTTATTTTAGCAAAGACAATGCCAAACCACATTTTGCATCTATTACAATAGCATGCTTCCATAGTAATAAAGTCTGGGTGCTAAAATAAGACACAGTAGACCCAAAACTGTTGAGCAGCTGAATCATACACCAAGCCAAATGGGAATACATTTCACTTTAAAAACTTTAGCAACTGGTCTCCGCAGTTCCCAAACGCTTACAGAAAGTTGTTAAAAGAAGAGGTGTTGCAACACAGTGCAAACGTGCCCATGTCCTAACTTTTTTGAAATGTGTTGCTGGTATCAAATTCAAAATGGGCATGTGTTTTTCCAGAAACAATATCATGTCTCAGTATCAACATTTGATATGTTGTCTTTGTACTATTTTAGTTTATAGGGATGAACTGCACATCATTGCAATCTGTTTTTATTTGACTTTGCACAGCGTCCCAACTTTTTTGGAAACAGAGTTGTACTATGAGTGGTGAAATATTACCATATACAGTGGTCTGCAAAAGTTTGGGCAACCTTGTTAATTTCCATGATTTTCCTTCATAAATCGTTGGTCCTTAGGATGAAAAAAATCAGTTAAATATATCATATAGGAGACAAACACAGTGATATTTGAGAAGTGAAACGAAGTTTATACCATTTACAGGAAGTGTGCAATAATTGTTCGAACAAAATTAGGCATG